>JAHZMY010000391.1:0-13489 GCA_027743915.1 Seira sanloemensis
ATTGAGTGCGTGTATTGAGGCGATCTCCTCGCTGCCGGATCTGGATGAAGGATAAATTCGATTCCTCTCCTCGCAAAAAAGATTCTCTCTTGTCATGAGAGACCATTTCAACTCTCTTTCTCCACATTATTTTCCTCTTGTAAGCTCATTTGATTATGGAGACAAGAGGGCAAGTTACGCCAAAACCTTGCCCTCTTGTGCCTTAAAGGTTTCGCATTCGGTTTTGGTTCATTGAACGCGAGCTCTCTTGGAGAACGAGATGCTCGTTGTTAAATATTTAGGGAAAGTAGGCTTTCCCTTTCGTCAGCCGAGGAGAAAGCATCATAACAATGCATTTTTAATTAAAGTGTATGTATGCGTATCTCCTACCTTCAAGCAATGTCTTTGTGGAATGAGACGAGAATATGTGTTTTTCACTCGCGTTCAATGACCGGATATTAATGCGGTTTTGTTAGTCTGTGCGGAGTAGTAGTAGTTGGCGTTCTGGGCACACTGTTTGTTAATCAAGATTTACACTATGTACGTATAAGTAAGTATGAGCTTTCACTTCCGTATCCGTCTGGAAATCAGAGCTCGTTTTTTTCTCTGGGTGTAACAAGCTACATTTGACGATGTGGAGTTGGAGGAAGAGTAACACACGCGCCTCACGTTTCCTCCTCTTCTGCTCCCTCATGAAAAATACATTTTGAAATAGTGTAAGACTTTAAGTAAGAGGGTGTATGCCAAAAAAATTCCTAGAAAGGGTTTATTTTTTTATCTTAGGCTGCTATGGGCTGAGGCTGAGCGTTATTATGATAAAAAGGGAACACGTCCTGGTGTTATCTGAGAAAAGAGGGTTTGTCTGTGAATCTCAATTTTCCGACGCGAATTGTGAAACAAAAAGTTAGACGGCAAATCTTTTGGGATATGCGTAGGATGGAGGAAGATGTAAGGATGGGCATTATCATATAGTCTTTTGGGATAAGGAGATAAAGATGTTCACTTTCCCATGTTATTTGCATGTGATTGCATAATGTGATATGCATTATTTTTTGAAGAGGGGAAAGAAACTAACAAAAGCACAATGTAATAATCTTTTTCTATCTGCATTTTTCCAAGAAATGCAAAAATTCATGTATGTATCCACGCAGAGATGATTCCGTCAAAAGGAAATGATGAAATTATTACTTGCGTGTGAAGAAAGTAGAAAAGCGGAGAATATCCTAATTCTTCGGATTATATGAATGAATGCAGAGCATCCAACAGAAAAAATATTTCCAGAGCAGAACGCATCACTTGAATAACTTTTATAATCATAATTCAACCAAAACTAAACAAAATATTACATATAACATGCATTAAAGTGCCTTATACTAAATTAAATGGTTTGTCAAACATCCTCTCGTATTTTAGTTCCTCCGAGGCGTTCACTGCGCTCACTCTTGTCAATTACTTTATCCAACTCTGCCATCCAATCTGCTCGATTCACGTAAGATTTGATGGCCTTTCTAGTTTCGCGGCTCATGACCGGAGTGAGCAATCTCAGAACTATGTCAAACGCTGGATGCACTGCCAAAGTATTAATTAGTAATGAATTTTAGCCTTGTTTTTGATTCAAGTAACGGCTATTATAAAGTGATGCCGGAAATGACGTACTATTCAATAAGTAGGCGCGCTCATACATAGCCGGGTAGTGACTTTCAAATAACTGCATGAGATTCAGGTAGATTGGAAGACCTACGATCAAATTGGGAAATGAATTAAATATCACCTTCCAATATAACAAATCTATTAAATTTTATGTGGGTATAAAATGGTCGGGCCAAAGAGTCATCATTAATTTGTCTTTTTCTTACATGACGGACAAACCTGCTCCACAATGTTAAGGACCATCGAGGTCCACCATCGCAATTCCCATTGCAACCTCCTTCCCTTCCGCCCTTGCATTGTAAAGTCTTCTGCTATTCATTTCAAAACCTTTGGCAATCCAACGAGATACCTTTCTAGTTCTTCCAGCGAGAATGGAAGTTCTCAACCGCCATTCAGAAAACCAGTATTCAGCAACTGGAATGTAATACATACGTATAACCAAAAGCCGTATTTCAAAATTGAGACTTTACATATATGTTTACAGAAGTAGAGACATATTTAAATGTTTTATACTGGGTTCTCCATTTTTTCCGAACGTGTCATAAAATATTGGGATTTCTCGTTCCACGTCTTCAAAGTCCTCTTGGTCAATCGTGTCAATCTTTTCGTCTTCCCTCCATTTCAAATGCTTCGAAGCAAAAAATTACAGATTCTAATTTATTTGTTTCGAAAAGATTATTGTAGATTATTGCAACCTTGTAATGTGCATTCTTACATTTAAAAACATTCTCTCTGCAGCATTTACATCCAAATTCTTCACTGTTTGAATAGAAACAGAATAAATTGATTTCTATTTAAATATTTATAATTTTAATTTTAAAATCCAATTTTACTAACGACCGAATGTAATTTAGTAGACCTTACCTCGAAGCCATCTTATCAAGTAAAGGTCATCCGCGGCAAACTTTTTGACAATAGATGTCGGTGGAATTTTCGGAAGCACTCTTTCTTTGAACTACCAGCCCAATATAAACGCATGATTTAATTAAAGCTTGCAATTTTAAAATCGTAATTTCCTAATTTTCAAACTGCCATGCACTGCATACCTTCTGTAATGCTGCATATTCCGTCTGAGAAACTGTTGTCTCTTTCTCAAATGAATCGCCGTTTACTTCACACAGAACCAAAATGACTAAAAATGGCAGTACTTTATAGGTCCAAACCATCATAAATCCTGTAATATATTCTCTGAAATTCTGAAAGATTGTGTCATTAATGAAACTTTGCAAACAATTTCTCTAATAAGTAGCCACAACCATATCCAGACAATGACTCAAGTCAATAGGCAATTTACTCTCGTTTTTATATCAGCAACTTCTATTTGTACATTGTATCATAGCTTGAATTTTCATGGGGAAATTTACCTTTCAGATTTTTTTAACCTAATCAAGTGTATTTTTCGAAATGTAAGACCGGCTATGTCTGCATATGAATCCATAATTTTTTTCTACACGCTAGTCAGTTCTAAATCCATAGGCAAATTCTTAATGTTAATCGTTTTTGTATCAGCTTCAGCATTTTTGCGTCGCAAATAACGTGGAGATTTCATTCTCCTAATCGTATTCATTGTAATTTCTGATCCAGGTTTTAAAAAATTCAAACATGACTTGAATTCGGTTTGCGTAACATGAATTCAACGGAAAATGGTAAAAACTGGATTGGTAAATAAAGACACTAAACAAAACATGCCTACTTACCTAATCTTACTGTCATGAAGTTTCCTCTGACGTAATGTAAATGAATAATTCGACATTTAAATGGTCTTGCACTTCGTCTTTATAATAAAAAAATAGTGATCATAGTGCATGGACATTGTAGTAGCATACATATCATAAAGCATAAATGTACATTATGAAAACGATGATCACGGTGCAACTAAAAAATAGTTTTAGAAGGTCAACAAGTTTCTTGAGGTTATGGCAGTGCATAGCATCTTACGTTAGATACGCAGTGGTTCCACTTTGGCTGTCAAATTGAGCCATGACGTATGTACCTTATTGTGAGTTTAAAGAGGAAAATCTAGAGAAATTGTTCCAGCGAAGCCCGTTGTCAGTCATGTACCAGTCATGTCGCCACCTTTTTCTTCACCTTAAAAATTTCTCCTGAAGCGAACAATCATTGATCCTTGTGTAATAACGACTTTCAATGATTCCAATTCACATTTTGTATATGTAGCTTTATTTTCTTCATTAGAAGTTCTAAACTAGAACTGGCGATGGCATATAACCAGTCCTATTATTAAATCCAAGTCGTAATTTAAATTTGCTTTTTTATTCCGAGATGGAATTCAGTAAAGCATGAAACCTGTTATACATAAAAACAATCTCCACAAGAGCATAAAACCTTGAAAGCTATGCATACATAGATTGGTTAATTAAAGACCCTGTAGACAATGTTTACTTCAGATTTCTCCAATGAAATTGTCATTTAGAGTATTGAGACTAGGTATTAATCAAATCTAAACCATTCTAGATAAATCCAATCCAGAGTCTTGTAGCAAAAAATTCACAAACGCTGCAAAGTATCTTTCGACTGGATATTGCAACTGCTCGTCTTGAACTGGCATCTGCACATAGTATCTGCAGAGTCAAGGGCATAATGATTCAACTTTATTACGTTCTTGAACGTTGAGGACAGTAAAATTACTTTATCTAATAAATATACTACAACTCTGGGAAATGTTGTTTCTCCATCCAATGAATAAAAAGTAAGGATGATTGCCTTCGTAAATCTGCCAGCTAGAAATTAGATTTTAGATACGGATAAACTAAAGTTCAGGAGAAAGAAAAAATTAGGTTTATGGAATAGCGCATACAACAAATATTCAAAGTAATAACAGTTTCGTATTCGATTATTGCTGTGGGATAACCGTGATGACTGCTGGTTTCGACCCTCGTCGATGAGGAATACTTTTTTCATGGAATTCCCATACTACGGCAATAATATTTTCCATCTCGAGCAAATAATTTAGTGAAAGATGTTCGAAACATCAGAAAAAAAGTTGCATAAGAAAAGCATCCATTTCCAGTCTCAACCCTTGCAAACTTTCCAATGATTCCCCTTCCTGTCTTCCCCAAACAAAACTTTTTTCCTATCAAACTCCAAAAAAATGTAGCGAGCATTTGCTTGTTTTCTTTTGGTACGTTATAAATAAAAACAAATATTCGAACAAAGAAAGTCAAAGTATGTGTTACATGTCAGCACGAGAGAAACTTTCTCCACTCATTTTCATATTATAATTTTTTTTTCGAAAATTCCATCGGGTTCAAGTATGCATACTCACACCATGCCTTAATGTATTTATGGCAAAACAAACTTAGTTTCTCGCATTCGCCCACATGGTCCGACTTTCATTTTCCATTAATTCCTGAAACTTTGGAGTTGTCCTACTTTACCAGAAAAGCATATTTTCGTTAAGCAAAAAAAGAGAAAGTCAAAACACTGTATGTTTTTGGGTGAAATGCTACGCTTTCTTGAAAATAGTACATTGATTTTTGAACAAGATACATAGCTTCAATTAGCTTTGTTCTAGTTGCAGAGTCTGGAATTAAGATATATATTTTAAAAGTTGCTGTTCATTAATTCAGGTTTTTGTTTATTTGGGACACAATTCGCAAATCAATTCTGTTCACGTCTTTCCGTCTCAGAATTGCCCTGCTTGGCATTCTTGAGGCAGCAAGCATATAGGTAAACAAGAAAGCGCCGAGGAAAGACGCTGAAGGCATTTTCTTACATAAGATAAATAAGTCACCTTCACCTACGCCACCCAAAATGTCCTTACGTAACTGACATGACACATAGACAAGACTCCTATTTACTAAGACTTCTCAGAGCTGGGTAGCAAAAGTACAAAAAATATCATTGACTTCTAACTGAGTTGTTTGGCATACATACATTTGTATGTCACAACTCGGTTTGATTCACCATTTTCGGCAAAAATCCTGACAAACAAAAAACGCAGACATGCAAATGGTTTAATTAAATCATTTTTTAGCGAACACAAAATTTTAGCTGACAATTTCCCTTTGATCCAGCCAGCTTAATAGTTTACACGTGCTGAAAAATTATATGCTAATTAAATATTTTAATACAAGTTTTTTGCAAAATTGGCGATATAAATTGAAATGAAACTTTTTTATTTCCAGGCATATTCGGTGAACCATCTTTCCACGTTCCGGAAGTCGAATAATTCCCTTTCCAGTCTGTATTTCAACGCTTTATCTGGAAAATTACGCAAAAGGTAAGAGTAACGTTTTAAGCATCTGGTTCTGTTTCCATGCACTAGAATATACTACGTATATGCATTAAATAAATATTTTCCCATTCCTTACGCAATGTCTATATGAGCATTCCCTTGCATTAGCCAACGCTTTTTATTTCCCCATTCTCAGCAATCCAAAGAAAAGAACAAAAAGACGCTTTTCGCAAAAATACTCTCTCTTCTCACATTTCTCCTTCCGATGTTCAGCATCTTGATCCTCTCTCACAAGAGAGCTGGCGTGTTTTTCATCTTGCGGCAAAAATACATACATACAAAAGAAAGGCGAGTCATTGCACCACCATACTTCCACACTCCCATAAAAGATATAGCACTGACGCCGAAGACGAATTACGTTTTTTTTCTGCGAATCTGGAGAAATGTTCGTGAAATGAAATATGAATGAGTTTAAGATTTTTATTGCCATTCTTGCAGCTCGAGAAAAAACAGCTTTATTTACAGAGAAAGAGCTTTAAGTTTTTTTCTGCGAATCTGGAGAAATGTTCGTGAAATGAAATATGAATGAGTTTAAGATTTTTATTGCCATTCTTGCAGCTCGAGAAAAAAAAACAGCTTTATTTACAGAGAAAGAGCTTTAAACCATTCCTCAAACTAACAAAAGGCTCATATTTTCTTGAAGGTGAGAAATATGGCGATGCAATTGCCATTGCTGTACATTCGCAACACACACATGCCTTCACACAATTTACAACCCTCACAGCATTTGTACCCGTCATGCATGGGAAGAGTTATGATCCTTAAATGGCACAATATTTTGCATTTGAATGCACCATTTCATTTGAAAATATTCACAGAAAAAATTCTGCCATCTTGATAATTCTAAAGAATAAATGCCAAGATATGTACGTATGAATGAGCATCCACATATTTCTAACTGACTCAAATTAATCTCGTTTTATATGCACTATTTATCTATCCCCTTGCGAATGGCTAGAATTTCAATTTATCCCCCTTCATTAAAAATTATGGTAAAGATACAAGTATGTCACGGAGTATGTACACTCACACTCGTAAAATTTACTTAATGTATGAATGGAAGCTGCACAAAAAATCTAATGTACTCCCTTCAATTCACGTTGTAGCAAACAGTCTATAGCCAACAGCGTATTTTTGTATTTTAATATTCTTCTTTGGTACTTATAGACAAGTCCACGTGACCAACTCTGAAGGAAAATGTACATACATGAATACCTCCATGCAGTTTGTATTTTCATTCGAGCAAGGCCCTGAGTAAATTTTCTCCCAAACTCTCCCAAAGATTCTTTCAGATAAGAATAAGAGGCTCATTCTCTCTCTCTCTCTCTCTCTCTCTCTCATAAAGCATTCACTTTGCTTTCTCTTCCAGAAATATAAAACATGCATCGTCATCATTGCAATTCTCTTCGTATCAAAATCTTAGAAATTTCTGTCACGATCTTTGGGACTCTTTTTTTGTTTTTCCTCAGCATAGATATGTAGTAAAAGGGCAAAAATTGAGGTGAAATGCGAATTCTAAAAAACCCCAGCCAAAGGAAGGAGGAGAGGAAGCAATTTTGACGCAAATATAAACTTACGTACAACTTTTTTCTTCATATTTTCACTTTTCCCTCAAGGAAAAAGAGCAAGTTGTTTTTTGCCTGGCAGCAGTGCATGAGAAATAGGGAGAAAGAGAAAAAAGGAAGGAGGAAGTAGGTCTCTCGCACGCCTTTTATTTTTATGAGCTGTTGCATATTACAGTTACGTACGGCACACTACATTTTTCATAAGACGAAAAGTGTTTGTGTGTGGGCCGATCTCGATGCATAATTTATGAGAGAGGAAAATTAGACAAGAGATGAGGAATGAACATATTACAGTTATGTACGGCACACTACATTTTTCATAAGACGAAAAGTGTTTGTGTGTGGGCCGATCTCGATGCATAATTTATGAGAGAGGAAAATTAGACAAGAGATGAGGAATGAAGCAATTGGTTAGGGGCCTGCACACCGGAACGTGTGCTCATTCTCCCATATAAAAATCTACATGAGGTGAGCTGAGACCAGAAGAACAAATTTTGATTTAGGAAGAGAGAATGAAAAAAATGAACCTAAAAATCGAAAATTAATGACTGGCGAAAGGAAGATGCTAATATTTGGTAGCGGAAGGAAGGTATTATCGACATTGCGTAAGGGCGTGAAAGAAATATACATACATAGATCCTGGGAGTTCCATTTCCTCCCTTCCAAGAAATTTTGAGAAAATACTATGTATGGAATAGACCTCAAAATAGCATTCTGACAAAATTATAATCCGATTTCAAATTCCATCTCTACATGATAAAACAACTTTCTGCGTAGTACTTAGAGAGCGACTTAAAAATAATTGTGTTGTGTTTGGAGGGCTCTTTATTAAATGCGCTCGACTTCCCGAACTTAAATATATTCAAGCACGTTTCATACATGAGTTAATTTCTTACTTTAGAGGCTGCAGCTGTGCTTTCTTTTGTGCAATATTATTGCGAAAAGATGATTATAATTTAAATTTTGTATATAACTTCCCTTAATAATGAATTCTGGCCTGTCTTTCTCACTTGCTTTCGCCGTGTTATTAAAATGAGTGCAGATCTTGTTGTATCAGCACTTGAAAAAATAAGATTCAGAGAGAGTGGTGGTGGTGATGCTCTCGAGAAGCTCGCCAATTCTACGTTTGCATTATATATTTTATACGCTCCTTTCACTTGTCATTAATTTTTACCGTTTCTAGAGAAAAAACGGCTTTTTATTACGGGGAAGTGGTGTCATCGTCATAAAATGAACCCTTTAAAAGGAACGTCTTCCTTCCACTTATTCCTTGGAAATATTTGGAGGGAAAAAAGGAGTCTGCATGCATATTTTATAAAGCCATCAAGGATCATATAGAACGGAATGAGAGAGATAGTAAATAGTATAAGTTGTCAAAATGATGGTTCAATTTATATTCAAATCAGCGTAGAGAAAACGAACGCGAAGCTGCCAAACCAAGAAAAAATACTACTTTCTTTCTTATATCTAGACTACTTCAGAATTCAAATTGCCCCGTTCTGCCGACTCTCCCAGATAAAAGAAGAAAATAAAAAAAATCCAAATTTTTCTAAAGACAATTGAATGCCTAAAATTTCTAATTTTCTGGAACAAATAAAAAGAAAAAAATCTTTATTCCTTGAGGTAAAGCTTTACAGTTAATTAGCCACTGGAGTTGAGTACAGTCCTTTCTAATTCATTATATCCCATTAGTCCATAGTCAACCTACATCTTTGAAGCCCACAATTTCCCATTCCGTTTGAACCGATCGTCTCACATGATTTTTGTGGGTAAACACTTTCGGCGTTTCGTAATTTTGTTTAACCACATTTACCTGTGTAAACCATAAACATGGGCACCAGAAGTCTTCCCCTCGCATGGCCTTGCATCTTTCCCCAAAGTCTTTCATCCTTTAGCCTAATTCTCTAATAAAGATTTAGGGCAAAGTTTTTATGCCCTGAGAAAAGTCGGCAGGGTAGCTTTTTGGGAGAAAATCCTTGAATTGAACTTGCATTTCACGGGCTGCTCCACTACCTTAAAAATTTTATGGAAAAAATGTATCTATGTACATTCTTTCGGAACGTAACTTGAAATTCGCAGGAAATGTGTTTATGCATTCAAGAGATTGCAAAAGGAAGAAGGTCTTGAGCCTTGAGCTTCTTTTTTTCTCCCAATTCTTTAAGCCCTTTCCACTGGAAAGATTGGACGGAAGACTGACGAGGCATAAGAGGATTTATTCTTTTCTCTTTCATGCTGCTCACTTTAGATTGCAAAATGAAGTAAAAAAAGTTTTTTTTTTCGCGAGGAGAAAGAGCCGTTAGTTGCAGCAAAACTAGGTATTAAATGTCACCTGAAAACCTTTTTTTTTCTCTTTCGCAAAAATACGGAGGAAACTATAGGTTCCGGTGAAAATGCAAGCAAAAAGAGAAGAGCGCGAGTAGATTACTCATACGTAAAATATTGTTCCTTCTCTTTATGTTCGTAGGGAAGGTACGTGCTTGTTAGCATTTTTTTTCGTACAAGGAAATTATACTTAACCTACTTCCTTCCCTTTCCCGAAAAAAATCGCAGTTCTCTACCCCGTGTCTACCATGCCTACATATTTCTGGAGCAATAGGACTTGCAAATAATGTCCCAGAAGTAAAAGAACGGATGTAATCCTCAAAATTACCTTTTTACTCAATTCTCTTCCTCCGCATCTTAATAACGCCTTTGTCCTGGAAAGGAATATGCTTGAGGCTTGAAGCTTAAGCTGTGTGTGAGGAAGGAGAGAAATCCCATGTTTTCTTTTTCTCCTACCAATTTGAGAATTCATTTTTCTCTCATTTTCATCTTACATCATATCCGCTCGACGATATTTACGAAAAACCTAAGAGGAAGAGAGAGAGAGAGAGAGATGTATTCCCTTAGGGGATTAATTTTATGATCAGTCGTAGAAAGCAATAAAGGAGCAGTCGACTGAGGACAGTGTGTGTATGTGTGTATGTGCCCATGCCCATCCCTAGTCCCTACATGTTTTCCAAGACAAGTGTGTAAAAATGAGTTTCTTCATCTTTGTATCTGCCCAAATATTTTTGAGCCGTAGGTTAAAGTGTGAGTGTTAAAAGGAAAACAAGACATTGGAAAATATGACTTTCCAAATATTTACCATATATAATATACTTAATACAAAGTAAAAGTCATGTTTTCTAAAGAAAAATGAGGATATAGTACACCTACATACACCTTCAATTCATACCAAAATTCTTTTACAATCTTATCCATTTTTATCTGGAGGAGAAAACTATGGTGGCATCTATAGAAATTACTCACATGCCATTCCGTCCGTCTAATATATTTCTGCTACATGACCTTTTATTATTGCACTGTCGTCGTTTTTGTGACGGTGATTAGGGAGCTACTAGTGTTTTTTCAGTTTGAGCAAAAGCCTTGTAAATGTCATGGCATGTCATGTCACAAGTCAGCACATCCATGAGACGTGACCCATTCAATTCTCAATATAAAATAACCGTTAGTCTTAACTTAGATTCTTTCAAAAAAAAATTTGGCCGAAGAGAGGGCTAGAGAGGCAGTTGTAAAATGAAGTTGGTGGAGAAAGTTCGAAGGAACACACACACGTAGATACCTACGATTGTATTGCAAAGAAAGATTTACGGGGTGCTTTCATAATGTCATGAAATTCAAAAATACCTATACGTATGCGGTACGTACCTCCTTTTATTTACCTACGAGAACTTAATTTGATTTCCCGCTCTGAAACTGCCAACTCCCTGATGTCTCCGAGAAATGTTTGTCTGAAATTTGCCCGGGTTTTGTGAAATTTGCATGCCCCCGCTTTGGTAGGAGGTTGTGTTTTAAGATTGACGTCTGAGGAGCTATCTCCGAATCAGTTATTTTCTCTTCATGGGAAGTTTCAGGACATGGTAATCAAAGTGTCCACGTCTTAACTCTTGTGTCTTGTGCTTACAATACTTGGTTGGCTGAAATAAACTATCATAAAAGTTTTTGTATTCCTTCCCCCACGTCGTGAGAGTGACTGACATTCTAATTTGTATTTCAATTTTCACTCTCAATAAAAATCTCAATCATTCATGATTGCTCATAAATTTGAACATTAAAACAGTTGTATACTCAAAGACTAATTTGTATTCACTCCCAAAAACTTTTTTTACCTTTCTCCTTGAAACGAAATATATATATTTCTTGTGATAAGCCCTTCTTTTGCAAAGTACCTCAGATCACGTACGCCCTTTCCTTGATTTATTTTTTATGGAGAGAAACGGAAAAATTTGATTTATTTTCATCTCTCTCAAGATTATTTTCCCCTCTTGGAGAAAGTTTTTTTTTCGTTTCTTATCTCACTTATTTGACTTCCGGCTTAGAGAGTCGAATTGGTGCTTTCACTACAGTCATTCCTTCATTAGACTTTGTGATACTTTGGAGTAGAGTACACATTGCAATTTTCCTTGTTTCGCTAATGTCAAGCTACGCCGACATTTTTGTCATGTTGTTTTCGGAAATAAAACGAAACGGTGATGCAAACTTAACGAATATTTACGAGGAAATACCTACTGACATATTTTGAGTGACTGGCTTACTTTCATAAATGGTTTTTATGATGCAATAAGGTATTGCAGAGTAGTGCGATTGGAACTATATATACATATACACACCTAATACCTATGTTCCAGTTCCTTTTGTTTTTACCCCTGCCTTGTTTTTCCATTTAGGAAAAAAGGTGTGATTTATCGAGGGCATGCAACTTTACGGCGAGTTATTAGCAGGAGCAGAGCATAAGTCAGACTGACTGACTTTACGAGCAATTTTTTCCTGCCTTCTTCGTGAGCCCTACTCCATTTCCTCTGTTTACTTCATTTCATATCGCAATAATGATCTCGTTTGCTCCCAGGGGATGCCAGGGTGGGTATGTGTGTGCATTCTTGAAGCATTTCTTCCGGAATACTTTTGACTCCAGCCAATATAATAATAGCCAAATGCCATATCATATACTGGAGATCTCCCGAGTGAAAACATTCACTCCATTTTTTGTGCAAACGTGTTGCGAAAATATAAGATGCTTTTTGCTTAGAAAGTAACTCCTTGTGCAGTACTCAAAGTCGAGGTACTCTTTTAGATCAAAGTGGGTATGCGGTAATGTATGGGCGTGTGGCGTTGCATGGTACACACACACTTCAATAAGATTGCCATCATTCTATCACTATCATCACCGCTATTATGATGATCATTCCACCAGTTTTCTTTTCCCCAAAACTTCATCTTGAATGGCAAAGGCCTGATAAAGTGACATATCAAGATTCAACCGAGGAAAAAAGTAGACCGCGAAGAAGCCAAAGTCAATACGAGAGTCATGGAAAAGAGGGCTTCATAAAATGGAAAGTCGTAATATGGATTGCTATCTTATCCGAAAAAAAGTTAGTGCCTAAGGACGATGCAGTTCTTTTCTTGCGGATATTCGATGAGATGGAGAAAAGATGGCTAAAGCTTCTCTTGTGACAAAGAGGGAAAATTTTGTACAAAAAGAGAGTATTTTTTTTGGCAAGCGTTGTTCGTTTTCCGTCTTATTGTGTGCTTTCTCCAAAGGTTTAAACTTTATAGGACACAGTGCACGGCATTTTTATTCTTTCTCTAAATTTTTGTCGCAAAGCTTATGCTGAATACTTATAGAGGCGAGCTCATTTTCTGAACGGATGAAAAAGGATCATAGGGTTAATTGCGAAATTAATAATGCTTAAGAATTTCAACAACTCGAAACAAAAGGGAAATGGGCAAAGCTACGAAGTAAGAATGCGTCTAGATAAATTTTTCCTTGTCACATTATACTAATGCTCGGCCAGAACATGAAGATATTATTGTGATTTTGTGAATGCTTGATATATTTTTGAAACACATCAAAATTCTTTTGTGTGTGAGACGGTCATGTAAAATCAAGATTGTTATACATACATATTTACCCACGCAGCGTCAAAACTTGTAGGACGATTATAAATTATATTTTTAATTTACTGCGTACTACTCTTCAAAATGTCATCTGTCAGTGTCA
>JAHZMY010000392.1:0-15641 GCA_027743915.1 Seira sanloemensis
CAGCTGAGGCTTGCATTGCTTTAATTGCTTCTTCTTAGATAGTTGTGCAAACTGTAGATCGTCATTGTAACGAGACCGAAAAAAAAAAACAAATCCGAATCCTAGAAAACAAAAATGCTCACAACGACTACTATAATAACAATACTAACTAACCATTCATATGTTTTTAATGCTTCTGACCTTGATGATACTATAGTACACACAAAAAACCTAATTTATCGTGATCCGTTGAAACTGGGAAGTGCGATTACAGAGCTTATACTAACTATTTTTAACTACAGCTATGAAACCAAAATACGGGAAGAGAGAATATAACTATTTTTTAAACAATTGACTACACATTCTCCATCTAAGCAAATGAAAAATTAGCAAATTAAAAAAATATACATATGCAAAGTAGTGAATTGCACTCGATGTTTCAAAGCTATAGGTCTTAATAAAGGCCTGAATAAAACCGGATGTTGCCGAAAATATTAATTTGATGACGACGTGATTTAATTAAAATAAAGTCATTTCATGACAGACAATTTCGCATGGGGTAAGGTGATGCATTTAGTTCGTTCCAGCTCGCTGATTGGATTCATGACGAATGACATTTTTCAAAAGCAAATAGTTGAGAGTATGTAAATTAACAGCAACAAGTTGGACTCGAGTTTGGCTTGAACTATGTTACAAGAATATTTGGTACTTTATTTACTTTTTTCATTCTCTATAACCTGTAACCTCTGACATCTTATCATCTCCGTGTCCATATACATACACATGTTTTTTTTGCAGATAAAGCTATATGGTTTTTTTGCACCGAATACATTCACATACATATATACTTTTGTATCGTTAATTGAAACTACAACTCTTGTTCCACTCTCAGCGCGATTACAATTAATCTATTCATAATACACACATAGAGATATATTTTTTATGAATAGGTTTACACTCTCAGACTACTTATCATCATGTATATCATTCAGCACGTCAGTTCTTCTTGAAGGTTGATTATTGATTGTATTTCGTTTACGAGATAATAATTATGTGTACTTCACAGACCAAATTTGACTTTCTTTTTTTAAACTTTTTTGTATATATTCAGTTTCAAGTTTTCTTTGTATTTTTCTTTGACGATTGGCAAGTATTTATGTATGTACATGAAATGAAAAGTACAAAGGTATTATTCTTGCTGTTGGGGCTTTTTATTGAAGGATGGTAGTTTTAGTGGAGAAAAAAATGCTTTATAGTCACGTCAAAGTGATTGCGAAAAAGCTGTTACGGGATAGCTGATGATTGATGATAGAAGGCAGTCAAAATTTGTAAAGTTTGAAACATTTTTGTATACTATTCATACAAAAGTTTTATTGCGCAAAAACTTGAAGTTGACTTTTCATTGAAAAAAGCTTTTCAGTGCTATCCCGTACGATCCACCTCAACAAAACACCCAAACGGCGATAATACTACCCGTACTTACAGATTGTAACTGTATTCATATACTTGAAATTGAATTGATTAATTTTTTTCCTCCTTTCTTCGAATGACTCAAAAACTCTGATACGTCTGTTGCTATCAACACACTCAAACTGAAGGCGACATTTTGCATCTTTTTTGTCTTTCTTTCTACTTCGCCTTTCCCTGCGCGGCAACAGCTTCCATGGCCTTCTTGACGGTCTCCTCATCGCCCAAGAACTTCATGGAGACGACGGGCTTCAAATCCGCATCGAGTTCGTACACGAAAGGAATCCCCGTGGGCAAGTTGAGTCCCATGATGGCCTCATCGCTCATATTATCCAAGTGCTTGACAATCCCCCTGAGACTGTTCCCGTGAGCGGCGATGATGATCTTCTTTCCCGCCTTCATCTCCGGGACAATCGTGTCATTCCAGAAGGGAAGGGTGCGTTCGATGGTCAACTTGAGGGATTCGAACATGGGGAACTCCTCCTTGCTCGGCCCGTCCTTGTACCGGGGGTCCTCCACGATGGTTTTGGGAGAGAAAAAAAAAACTCGAAATGAAAATTGTCTGAATGAGGGAATGGAAGAATGCCGGCGTCTTTCAAAGCCTTGCCGGCGGCCGCTGCCTCCTGAATGCCTGGAGAGAAAAAAAACTCGAAATGAAAATTGTCTGAATGAGGGAATGGAAGACATGTAAATATTTGGGGTGGAAATTGATGTTTCTGAACTCACCCTTGTCACTGAGGTTGGCGTCGTACCAGCCACAGAAGAGGTTCTTCTGGTTCCACTCACTCTCGCCGTGACGCACCATAATAATCTTGTATGCGGCCATTGTTACAAACTCGAGTTGCCTGTGTCAATAAAAAACAATCAAAAGTTTTATTTATCAGATGTGATTTAGAATGAAACAGCACGGTGCAAGAAGTCTTCCAGTTCCAGTGACAAGATCAATGCTAGCTCGATATTTGATACAAACATAGATTAGTTATCAGTCAAACAATCAATATTGGACTTTTTGCACAAATATTTATCGTTGCATCTTGCACGCCTGCGTGTGGAAGACGTCTGTACCTTGTTGCTCAATTATTATTGTGCTTGCTTTATAATATGTATGCACATTTACTCATATCTTCGTTAAAATGCAACCAATGTCAAAGTCGAACGTGGCAACTCAAAGCTCCAAATTAAATGTTACACTGCTTTATTACCTTATATTCCTGGAAGCCGAACTTAAATATTAGTACGGAATACAACAGCAACCAACCATAAAAATTGCTTTGGTTTTACTAAGCTTGCAAGTTGCAACTGCCTACATACATTATAGAGCAACGTGAAAAGTAGCCAAAAATATTATAACCTCTCTCTTCCTCTTAACTACAACTATTCTAAAACAAAATGGTCCTGAAGCTGAAGCAAACTACAGCATAGTATTATGTAATATTTAAAGAATAAGTTAGCTGGCAGGTGCAACCACAAAACTAATACTCTACCAATAGTCAACTGCAGTCAATTTGACAAATAGGCAATAAATAATAATCACTGTGCTTAAGAAAACTCCAATCCAACTTAAAGAGAAGCAACAGAAAATTAATTTTTCTTTCTTGTCCCGTTCTTTCTTTTTTACTTGAATTTCAAACTCTACCTTCTCGAAGCGAGAACTGAAAAGGACTTGAAACCGAAGCCTGTTACAAAGTTGACCTTTGACCTCGACACACTACCCACTCCCAGCAGACCGACACTGGCTCGAGAGATGTGACAAGGTGTGAAGTAACCGCATTCACTACAAATTCCCTACAACCTATGATTGTAAATAAACACTCCCATTAAGTATTTACTGAAAAAAAACTATTGAATTTTTTATTATAATACATGTACCTAACTAAAGCCTAGGTATACATATGTATACACACTCTTGCACAGTTGCACAGCACAAAACCCGTGTGTTACGATTATTTAAGACACAACCCGATCCTTTTTTATCCAGAAAAAACTGTAAAAGAAGTAAAAAATAAATTGTATGCTTACTTTCAAAAGCCGGTTTAGCGAATGGAATGGGTGAAATTGCAAATTAGCAGCAGTTTTTTCTCTTCAAATTTTGAAGGAAATCACACGACGAATCACTTTTACAGCTCGGCTGTGGGAGATGATAGTCTGACTGATTGGAGAAAAAAATGGAGTGACTGTCTTCCCCAATGAAAAAAAAATATATGGAATATTAGCCTATATCATGGAATGTTGTATCATCCTACATCCACATCCTACAATCCTCACAGTGCACAGTGATAGAGCCGATCGAAGACCGAAGAACGAAGCACGTTGTAATACGAGAAAAAAGCATGCGGCTTGCACACCGCACACACACACACATTTGAAAAAAATAGTTGCTCAATACAATCTGAATTGAGATTTGAGAGAGAGAGTGAGTTTTTTTTCGGTCACGTTTGCAGTTTTGATCACCATGCTTCGGACTTGCTGAAGGCCATGAAAATGAATTAGTGAAGAAGATGAGATGAGGATGATGATGATGATGATGACGAGTCTTTGCAAACATGCAGAATGTAGAGTGAAGGCTATGGACAAAGGCGTGATAATAGACCGGGTGCAATGTGCGATTTTAAGAAGAATTTTTTTGAAATTTTTTTGTGGCTTTGAGGTATTCATATTATGTAGATTGGAAAGAGTATGATCTAGGGTCATGTGAATCTGAATCTAGCTACGTCCCTAGCAATCATTGCAATAGGTTAGGAAAGTCAGTACGTTTTTTATACATTTTTGTCAAAAAAATTTTATTCCAGTTCAATATCAAAAAATAAGTGGAAGGGAAATCAGAAAAATGGGAAAAAGCAAAACCTAATTGAAACTTAAGATCTTCTAGAGCGAAGTAACAAGGATAAATGAAGACAAATAAGACATCCGAATTGATTAGTTTTGAGGATTTTGGTTCCCTTCCAAACTTACACAATTGATATTGGTAATCCGTCGACCGAAGGCAATTTAATGATGGGCTGAAGGAGATCCCCGTGGAGACGTTCCGTACCCAGAATCAGACGCTGGATGAAACGGGGCACCTCCAACGGCAGCTGGTGACCCAGGCGCTTGTGGCCCTGGTGACCCCATGATTCCTTGGGATTGATGCCCAGGTGATCCGATGATTCCTTGGGATTGATGCCCAGGTGACCCCATGATTCCTTGGGATTGATGCCCCGGTGACCCCATGATTCCTTGGGGTTGATGCCCCGGAGACCCCATGATTCCTGGGAGTTGATGCCCCGGAGACCCCATGATTCCTTGGGGTTGATGCGCAGGAGACCTCATGGTTCCTGACACGTGCGGTCCCAACGACCCCATGACAAATGGCGCCGGTGGCCTGGGTGAGCCCGGGACGTTAGCGTTTATTTCACTCCTACAATACGAGAAAAAACAGAGAATGGCAATTTTGAATTGATTTAAAGAGATTTGCAAGTGAGCATGATTTTAATTGTATTCAAAAATAGATACAAAAATTACTCACGTTGGCCATCCTGGAGCCGAAGTGTGCTGAGCCCTTGGTTGCTGAAGAGATTCGAATGCCAAGTTGATATGGTATTCTCCAGGTCGATGGAAGGTGCTCATGTAGCAGGAGGAAGGACCGGTGTTATTGAAACTAACATAGGCGTCAGGATTGGACGGTCTCAAACCGAGTCTTGGATTTGGAGGTCGGTTCATCTTTCGACGATTGCTACACAAAAATATACAGAAAATCCATGTAAATGAAATGTTACGTTGGAACTCAAACTCAGAGAAGATATAGCGGCTTGTTGGAGAAGGAGTTTATGACCAAAACTTACATGAATCACTCCTACCAACGTTTTCAAAAACTAACCGAAACTGTCAATTGTCAATAATCTCGTAAAACTTTAGCAGCAGAAGAAATATTCGTTTGGACGTTAGACGAAAAATTATTAAAGGCTTGAAACGAGCTCAGTCAAAAGCAGAATGAGGTCGAATGGACAGAAAACGCTGGAAAAATTCTGAAAAAATGAATTCCACTCTTTTCCAATGGATTTTTTATTGGAGTTCGACATCCTTTCCATAAATATGAAGACCATTGATGACTGACGATGCATGTATTTACATATATGTATGTATATGCATGGCTCCAATTTAATTCGTGTCTTCCTCCATCCTGACTAAAAGCAGATACATTTATGCAGATGACACATTTAATCAGTAAAAGATCTCAAAATATTTGTAGGTAGTTCAAGTTTTATAAAATTCAGAATGTGGTAGGGAACAAGTACCTAACTACCCTCATGCAAATTAGCCATCAAATCCAAAAACAAATCTGATAAAAAAAATTTTGATCAAAAATGGAAACTGAGATGGGGATGTGGATGTTCAGACAGGATGTAAGAGATTAGTGAACCTTTTTCCAGAGTGGAAAAATATTATGGAAATCGGATCGACTCTAAGGAAGTCACAAGACATGTTGACTCCATGCAGCAGACTAAGAGGCTCCATCGATCAGTTTTGGGGGAGAAATCAAGGGCAAGTTTGAGAATTCAAATTGGAATAGATCGCAAAGCCAAGACTCAATGTGGGACGGATTAAAGTCATATTTTTAAAAGAGTTTTTCTCTCATGGGAAAATATGAATGACTTCTTCATTATAAAATGGATAATATTTTTTAGCTTGCATCCCTTCGAATTCATTTTTCCTTAGCCCTGTGAAAAGGAAATAAAAATGCCTGAATCGTACATACTTTTAAGGTTCATTTACTTAATCTTCGGCTTCCTTGATTTTTATTGTGGGCTGCGTGTATTTACAGTGTAGGAACAAGAAATCCAGATCCAAACAGCACAATTAAAAACTAGATACTTAATGCCTGTTAGACCACGTATGTATTTATAAAATATTGAGGCTCGCAGGAGAGAAAAATTCATGCTACAGAGAATTATAGAATTTTCTACCACAAGATTATTTGCATATTAAGGCAGTTCATTTTCAATGATAGTCATTTCACATCCTCATTCCAATTCCATTTTTTTTTAAATTCCGACTTAATTTCATTTTCCGTTCTTAAAAAGATGAAAAAACTCGCTCCAGCTTCTATAGGTTTATCTTCAAAGACTTGTGGACGGGGCTTCCCAAATACAACTCAACTCCTTTCCGCCAACAACATCCCTGCAATATATTGCGGCCTGTTTTCGATAGCGTATCTTTAAATGACGTAAACCTCATGGAACATCGTTATTTATACTTTGAATTCAAGTTCAGTTTGATACTAAATACTAACGAGACTCTCAGAAAATACTTTCTTATAAATAAATAGCTAACGACAATGCCTTAGTAAGCTTAATGAATTTCGACCGCTGCGCAAAAGCAATCCAAAAATGCTTTTCCAAAATGTCGTTTTGCTCCTCATTCACTCCCTAATTATCCTCATAATTACAATTTTATCGGCACTACTTTTCTACTTCAACTTTCTCCTTGTCAACATAACTATGAGTCATCCGCCCGAACTAGTTTCCCCCAATTATAAATAATCATTTGATTCATAAAATTCATAAATATTTTCCGTGTCATCTCATACTTTCAAGCGAAAATATAAAGGAAAAAAATCCTCTGCATTATGATTCCCATTGTACTTCCGAGAAACATAATATATGATATGAGATCTAGCATAATGATTTTTTTCTCATGTAAATGCCTCAAAACGTCGAAAAGTATCTTTCGCAACTCGCACCTTTTTTTTACCATGACTCAAAAACTTCTTTCTCTGCAAAAGAAACTTTCTTTTTTTTTAGATAATCCCTAGTATATCATTTGATATGCTCCACAATGAGATGTTGCGGGTGGTTTACGAGCACACAGCAAGAGTCAAAAGAGAAAACTCTCCTCACATTCACATAAATACTTTCATACATCCACAATTGGACAAGGCAAGTATGTTGTATGTCGTTAAGTCGTTTTTGCTGCGGCGGTGGTGGTGTTGGTGGTGGAAGAGGAAGTAAAATATGCTTGGAAAGTCCACTTTTTCCTTCTTCTTCTTCTTCGTATGGATTATATGTATGTACATGTGGAGTTTAATTGGGCGACTCTACGCACATAAATACATACAAAGAGTCAT
Source organism: Seira sanloemensis (assembly GCA_027743915.1). Taxonomy (NCBI): domain Eukaryota; kingdom Metazoa; phylum Arthropoda; class Collembola; order Entomobryomorpha; family Entomobryidae; genus Seira; species Seira sanloemensis. The sequence goes on from JAHZMY010000392.1 coordinate 7,550, forward strand.
AGAGCCTTTTCTCTTTCTTCGTCATATCGCGCAGTTCCACAAGAACCCAAAAAAGCTGTTGACTCCAGAGTCAGAGTCTATGTGGATATGGAGACGAGGCTCACAATAATAATAATAATAAGTGATATGGTATATTGCAAAAGGTTTTCTTGGCTGCACCTCATCCACAACAAGAGAAGGGATATGAGGAAGTGGCTTTAGATGCGGGTTGAATTATAGTGGAAAATGTATTTAAAAGGAAATGAATTGCGTAGGAAATTGGTTGACGCACGATGTTCCAATCAAATGTCTTTTTTTTGCACGGATCAACTTATGTGAATGTCACCTGATGAGAGTGGCTTGTGAAGCCAGTCAGTAATACGGAGTTAAAGTACGAGGTCATTCGAAAATGTGTATTTCCGCTATTTTTGCAGAAGTCGAAGTATAAAAAGATTGAAAGGTGAAGAAATTCTGATTCGCTGTTTGACATATCGAGAAGAATTTGGTATAAAGTCGAGTTGGACCAGAAAAAACTTTAGAATCAGCAATGTTTCTAGTTTTTGTTGTAGTTTTTGCACTGCATCAACCCATATCAAAATTATCAGCGATATTCCATTGTCAGAATGATGAAAACCCAAAACTAAAATGGGTATTTAAAATAGCGTGGAAAGGATGGAATTAGCCGGAAATGAAAGTTTAATCTGCCACATTTTTACACCATGTATATATTTTGACTCAGTTGATCAAAAGTCCCCGAATCGGTATCAGAATAGAACAGATGCTCCGTACTTTGGGACGCTGTCTTTGTCTAAAATGAACTGATTGGCTGACCAGCTCCAATGAGAGTGCAGTGCGATATTCATTGAACGGTAGCCTGCCAATGAGATCGCGCTGCACTCTCATTGGATCTGGTCAGCCAATCAGTTCATTTTAGACAAAGACAGCGTCCCAAAGTACGGAGCATCTGTTCTATTCTGATCGGTATTGCTTCAAGGTTGAGCTATAATTAATAAAGCTTTAAAAATTCCTTTTCTCGTCTTTGCCTTATCTCATGCAATCAGGATTTTTTTTATTTCATCAGCAGTATTTTGTTCATGGCATATTCATAACGAAACTAAAGCATCCTTTGAAATATTTTCTCAGGATTTTAAGATTGATTTCTCTTTCCAAAAATACTTTCTTTCCTCCCGCACGTGGGACACCTTCCTTCCGCATTTCCCACAAGCTGGAAGCGTTAAGCGGCATATGGAAGGACACGAGTCGTTCCTGCTCAACTGACTTTTCCCAAAGTCGGATCCTTCTCTCAACAACACGGCATTTCCCACAAGCTGGAAGCGTTAAGCGGCATATGGAAGGACACGAGTCGTTCCTGCTCAACTGACTTTTCCCAAAGTCGGATCCTTCTCTCAACAACCTAGGCAAACAGAAAAAAAGCCCGTGGTTGACTCTCTCTCTCTGTGGAGCAAAAAGTACTCATCAAAGTACACACAAGAAACTTTTTTTCCTTCTTTTACACACATTTTTCCCTTCAAACCTTTTTTTGCCTTATTTTGCTCCCCTCTGCATGCTTCAGCCAAGAGAGAGAGAGGAAAACATTCTGTTTTATGTGCATAGTGCGTATAGGGACAAAAAAAGTGGCAAATGGGAGCCGTAACCGCATACACACAAAATCAGACTTGGGTAAAAGTTATTTACGGGATGCAAAAAATGAATGCTATTTTCGTGATGCATTTTGAAAATAATTTATTCAAAATAGATACATTTCCATTTTTGAGGATGTTTTGGAGAGTGTTTTGCTATATTTATTGTTGGAATATATAACTTTGAGAAGCTCCAGGGCCTTTCGCTTTCAAGGAATAAGTTTGTCGCTCATCAGCAAAAGTAATTTTTTTTTCGTATTTTTACTGACCTTAAGAGATATTTTAACACGCTTTTATGTATATACTATAATGAATTGCTACAGCAGTAATTTGCGTTGACCGATCTTTTGTCCAAAATATGTATTTATTGCTGCTCGCTGTTTCATGAACAGAAACCACTGAAAAATGATTCTTTCTGTCAAAATGTTGCATGCTGATTTAGGCAAAATAGAGACACCCACAATTTTGTACAGATCTCAAAACCGTTGTCTTAGGTCCTTGTAGTTTCCCATTTAATAAGTGAAATCAATGTGCAACGGCAAGTAATTTTTTTTAAATCGGAAGTAAATGTTCAAATACCCATACATATTTATATTATTGAAAATTTAGCAATGAATTTTGAAACTCCCAAAATCCCGTCCACCCAATCAAGTCTAAAATATTTTGGAAGGAACCAAATGCAACATTTTTCCACGTGATTCTTCCCCTCAACTTCACATTGCACCTCCAATTCATAAATTTCAATTAGTTTTTTTCCTATTCCACTCAAAATACAAATGGCAAATAACCACTGTCAATTACAATTCTACATTTTAGAGCAGCCAAAAAATACCCAAGGCTGCAAAGTCCCCATTTGCCCACAGAATTGCCCAGCTCTGTTCCCAAATACACTCAGGCAAATTCACAATAAACGGATCTCATCTCTTGGTATTCTGGGTACTTCACACACTTGCACACACAGCTCCGTATCACATCACCTCTGTAATATCATTGTTGTTCAACAAAATCCTCAAAGTGTGTGTCTGTGTCGTTCTCTCTCTCTCTCTCTCTCTCGTATCCATGTACATTACATCCATTACATGATGCAATACACAATGAACGTAACCTGTACTACAAGACCCATTATTCAAAAATCTATCTCTCTCTCTCTTCTCGGCAAGTAAGAATCATCAAAAGATAGTCATTCACTCATTCAAAGAAAAAAAACTGCTAGTCAATTGTTTCGCGTGTGAATGTGCATTGTATTGTTGTGCACAGAAGAATTTCAAAGTTTAGACAGTTCACACCGCACAGCACATTTTTACATTATCTCATCTACAAAAAAAAACAATTTTTCAGCCACGAGCTCTCAAAAAACTCAAAACAGTTTCGATCCGTCTTTCGAATGAGGATGTGTGTTTGAGTGTCTGATGACGATGTGATTATCCTCAACATTTTCCCATTTTGTTTGACACATGTTGGAAAAAGAATTTTTTCTTACAGTAATACAAGTCGATTCCAAAGCGGATTTCTAGCATCGAAGTGTACAAGATTTTCCCTTTCAGTGTTCCTGCTCCTACCTGACTTTTGACATTCTTGTCTTCTGAGAAGTTTCTGAGAAAGTGTCAAGTTGCGAAAAAAAAGGAAAGATCAGAAAGAACTGTTCTGGACGTGTGTGTCGTGTGTGACGGAGGCGTTTTCCGAGAGGACAATGTGAAGGTAAGGTTGTATATGTCATCATATACATATTTGATCTTGATTTCTTTTACTCCTAATTATGTATGGAACATTTCTCAGAGCGCTTGGTTTCCACACACTCACATATTTTTGACTCAAGGTTACCATTTCGTTAGAGATTTCGCCAATCTCCACGACTCACTTTCAAGTTGTCGCTTGACGGTGAGAATGAGAGTATTGCGTTACATCCCTGGCCCTGAGAGAGTTCCTAGAGCTCACTCTCACACAGAGCCTCTTGATGTCAGTTGTCAGTAAAATCAAGAGTCGATTACAATAGGCCTCTTCTATCTCTCTGTGAGCTCTGGTGATGCGATCGTGACGGGAGTAAATCGTCTCATGTGGCAAAAAGGGTAACATGTAAAAAAACAGAGGGCTTTGTCGCAAGTCAATAGATTCGAGTCCTTTGACATCCGAGTAAACTATACTTAGGTAATGCGTGGGCGGGCGGGGGTGTCCTTGTTGCGAAAAGGTACTTGCGAATTACGTAGGTATATGGATGTAAAATGTAAATTGACGGAATATGGGTTTTCACGAGAGCTTCCATGAACAATAATGAATCACAATAAATGCGTAAACGATTTGCTTGTGTGTGCGCAATAATTTGTATGTGCACAGGTGCCATCCTTCGTCGTCGCTGGTGATGCGGGATGAGTGAAACGTGATTGTGAAGAAGAGTCAGTGGAAATAGTAATCTTGGTGTAAAGTAAAGCAATGTTAGGTAAATGCGTCGTACGTTCCTCAAAGCTCGAGTTAGGGTTTAGGTTTTGGCGAAATTTTTACTTTATTTCATATTCCGGTGGAATTTTTAATCAAATTTGGATATCCCGCGTGGCTTTTGCCTGCATTTAACGAATTTGAAAGTCATATGCCATTTGAACGGTATTGATTCTAAGTCATCTCCTAAATATTGTCATATTTGATGCTTTACTTGCATTTGAAAAGACTTGCTTTATATGACCTTATCACGAAGGTGCTGGCCGATAAGCCCCATAATCAGTTCTTCCATGGACCGTTTATGTACATAGGTCGTCATGCAAGTTTAGTTGAAACGGTTCATGGCCTTTCTGCTCATTTCAGGTTTACATTTTATCCTTGTTAACTGCATTTTAAAAACTGCCAAAATCTTGTCAACCCAATTGAATCTGTCATTATCTGGAAAAAATTGCTCCAACTTTTTTGGGGTTTCAATGTGTTGTTTCGCATCGAATGCCCAACCTTATCGTAACTCTAGTTTTGACAAAAATGTTTCGAATCATTTTTTTCCGTATGCCATATGCATGTATGTCAGTTGAAATTGCACGAATGCAAAATCGTTTTCGACATTTGATTTAAAAGCAGCCAAAAACTAAGGCACAAGGATATGTACCCAATTTCACGCATGAGGCAGGTGGACAATGTTAAATTAGCGCTGTTCAAGATGTTTCAGATGTTACGTACATTCGTATACCTAATCTTCACGAAATGGAGCCTGCAAGTGACAACTGATGAACAATGACACATTATGTTGAGTGCTCTCATACTCGCGAGTGGATCGCGTGAAGGGAGCTGCGTACTTTCCCATCTCCCAGATTCGTGTGGGGGAGGCACGTCCCCACTAACAAAATTTTCCACTTTANATCATTCCACGCTTTAAATGTGATTGTCGTCATTCATTCATACATACATGCATTTGTGTAGTCATTAGATTAGATTTAAAGTGGATGGAAATTGAGTCAAGCTCAACTTTCCTGCTTCACAGCTGAAAACACGCTCATGTCATCAGCGAAGAGTTTAATTTTGAGCTTCATCAAACGCTCTCAAATAGAGCACTCTTTTTTCATATTAGTCTTTTTGTGTAATGAAATCAGTTTGCGAATTTTCCGGCTTGAGTTAACTAAGTAATTAAATTTGCCTGGAATTGCTACTAATAAAGAGCACTTTACACGGGCTCAGCTCGACTCGCAACTTATTTTTGGAGATGGGATCTCGACGAGTGCTTGAAGCTCTGAAACTGTAACGGTACCAACGTCGAGAGCCGTTCTCTTTCCGCATATAACGTTTCCCCGAAATATGGTAATCAAGTCAAAAGGCTTCTCATTTCCCTGTACATATTTCAGTCTCATCATTGCAAAAAAAAAGTTACGTAGGAGTTGTAGAAAAGGATGATACGCAATACTTTTTCCTCGACGACCCAACCTAGAACCGGTTGCTTTTGCTGGGACTCATCTCAATTACAGATCAATTTCGTATGCGATTAATTGCGAATTAATGTCTTTCATAATTGGACTGATGTTAGGATGAAATGAAAAAGGGTAGGACGTGGGATGTATTTTGCAAGTAGATCAAAGGTCAGTCTCATACATTACATTATTCTTTTACCTCGAAGTTGCTGTTCGAGGTGCTGTTCGAGTTGTCAATTTGTGCGAATTTCATCGAAATGGAGACAAAGTGGGCTTCAGTAGGAATCGGCAACAAAAGTGTGGAGGCGTTGTATGATATTGTATTGTACATATATATGTGAAGAGGACTACCTAAGTAGGTTCAGGTACATTTTCCGCGAAAAGCGTTGGGTGGGCAACTCAACTTGTCCCGGTGGAACACGTCATACTCCCGTCTTCATGAAAGTTGATGAGCAATCGGCAAACCAAGAATCCAAGTTATGTACGACCGAAGACGGTCACAAAAGCCGTGAGAAAGAAAAAGAAAGAAGGAAATAAGGAAATAAGGAAATACCTGTTCAACTGATTCTGGCTTCTGGAGAGGAATGAGCTAATAAAATAAAAATGAGTTTTTTTAGGAAATCTCGTCGAAACTCTGATCGAATACTCTCTGTAGTGTCTATATAGGAAAAACCTCTCTTCAGTAATGGCACATCATCAAAAAGAAAATTTATCTATGGCAAGACAATTTTACGAAAAAATTGCAAACAAATGTGCTTCAAAATGCATAAAATTTGTTCATCATCTTTTCGAAACCAGTCAATTATTTTGGCAATGAGTGTAGGAGCCTCACTTATTTTCAGCGAATTGAATCTTTAAGGGCTCTAAATTCAAAAACAGGATTACAAGATAAAGTTTTCTAATGAAAATATTTTTTTTCATTTAATATTTGATCTTGATTCCATCTCGGGCCGATTTTTTAAAATCCTATTCATGATTATTACGTCTTCTTTGTAAGAATGCATAATACGCATCTGTCAAAGGCCATGAAAATATTTCATTTCCTCTTGTGGACATCTTGAGACATTCGATGTTAGATTTTTTATTAATAATTGATCATATCATTGTCACGTGTGTGGTGGCTTTTGTTACAAAGCCGTGGACTACCTTGGGACTTATTCATTTCAAACTTTTTTTCCTCTTTCTATTATCTTCATGGAAAATTCTCGAGCATTTCTGCCAGTCGTCTCAAAACCCTCAAACCTTTTTTTGTCGTGTCTTTTCAAAGTTTGAGTTTTAGAATTGGTTGTGATTCTCCACGTTTCGCACACACATGCCATCACATCCTTCTCTTAACAGCTGTGGCCGGCTTACTTACTTACATAAGTCGAAAATTGGGCTAGTAAGAGATTTTTTCCTCCTTTTCTGTTTTCTGCACACGTTTTGCAAATCTCGTGTTTGTATATATATAGCATTTATGTGTGTAATGTACTACGTCGATTGTCGATTGACTTGCATGATACATTTGATTTTTTCCCATTCTCCGTGTGTGAACTGTGGGCAATGCAATGAATGATTCATTGTGAATGAATGTGAGTAAACGTGCCTTCGCCACGCTTTTGCACGTTTTCGCGAATTTCTCTCTCTCTCTCTCTTGCCTGCTTATACTTGTAGTGCCGTGAGAGCGTGAGTACATGATATGAACTGGCACTGTCAATTTTGAATTTCAGTTTTCGAGCATGTTCGCAAAACGGATGGAATAAATATCTGTGAGAAAAAATGAAATTAGTGATGAAGACGATGATGAATCAGGGATGGGAAGGAGTTTCACTATATCTGGATATTCACGATCACGGGATAGCCGTGCTTACAGAATTATTTTAAAAACTTTTGTGGAAAAGATTGCTTTTGATTTTGCTCTTTTTTGGAACATTTTCTCACCGCAAAACTTTTGCAAATTTTAGCCACCTCGTAAAAGCCATCTTACCAATTAACAAAATTATCTCGTCAAAAACTGTCATACTGCCACATGAACTATTTCATGCTGAACATTTTCCTCTTCATGAACAAGCCATCCCATAATGATCCCAATAGTTAAAATATTGCCTGCAAACGCTTTAACATTTAAACAGCCTTGTGAGTTCTCTCAAAGTATTTGAATTGAACATGATATCTCATACACTCACACAACTATCTATTAAGGATGTTGACAAAGTGTCTGTGACAAGACTAGATTCCTCAATTCCGTCAATGCCATTAAAAGTGTTTAAAAAAAGATGTTAATACTTTGTTGATGATTCATCAACTCATCCTCTCTTTCCCATGGATGTATCGTGAGAAACACTCTCCGACTCTGATTATGCGAGCGAGGAAGTCTCTCTCTCTCTCTCTCACACACGCAGTTTCCCATACATTGTATTTACTTTGCATATTTTTTTCTCGTCTTTTTATCATCATCAGCATCCTCATCCATTAAAAAAAGGGAAGAATGAAGAATTGGCTTTTGCACTTGACAAAAACTGTGTGTGCTATCCTTGAGACTTGAGGACTGAGTAGCTATTTAAGAGATGCTGAGAAGTTGAGTCTTGGAGTCTTTGAGTAATTAGTATCTGGAGCGGC
>JAHZMY010000393.1:0-17074 GCA_027743915.1 Seira sanloemensis
TTTTTTCAAATTCCCTGTGCTGCTTTACGCCATTCCAAGTGTAAAACAATACCCAATTACAAAATTTGCCAGGTACTCATTCATTGGACTTTTTTATTAATAAAAATAATATATGTATATAAATACATAATAGCTTTGTTTCATTTTTTGGTTTCAAAATTTACAAAAGTAATCAATTTACTGAAATTTAACCTTCATTAAACAATTTAATAGTTTTCTTGCACCGTTCTGTATTGCAAAATGTTTCTGATACTTTTAGTACAAATCAGTAGTTAATATTAAGTACTTTACAAATTTTTTGCCATGCACTTTTGCAGCTTAACTTTCGTTGATACTTCTAGAGCCTTGCGCACGTGACTGTGATTTTATCCCTCAAAAAGGTGCAGTTGCAGTCTCCCTTCACCGCCTCACGATTTTAAAAAAAGTACATGCCAAATCAGTTTCCCCAAGATTTTGCGTAGAAAGGTTTTTTGAGGTTGATATTTCCCTTTGGAACCCTTGGAATTAAAATCATAAATATCGAGTCCTGCTACCTGCGACTCTGAAAACTAACTGAGGTCCGGATAGTTTGGAATGAAGTCCGGAAGTATGGAGGGTTGGTGTTATTTTTTTCTTTTTTATTTACAATTTAATTTAAAAGGCATTTGTTTGTTCTTTGCATTCTCCCTTTGTTTTTGTTTCCTAAAGTTATGGAAAATCTGCTTATTTTTTTATTTATTACTGACTTTGATGAGCTGTGTTTTAATTTCCCTTTACTCTATTTTGCATGTGTGCCTATTGTATGTCATGTCACGCAACATAATTACCATTTTGGAGTTTTTGTCTGTTCCAATGACATGAAAGAAATAGGTTCTTCCTTGATGTTCAAAAATCACATACCTACCTTTTTTCAAGGGAAAGCCGCATTTCCATTTTTGCACTATATGCCTACTTGTATTTGCCTATAGTATTTGATATGCGGGTGGAATGGTTTTGTATGCTTGAATTTTAATTATTATAAAAGTAATTTTAAATTTAATATTTGAAATTCACTAATTACAGTCAATCTTGCTGATCCATACTTTCTTCACTTTCTTCTTTCTCATCACTTTTCCTTCTCTTATGTCTTTGTGTATAATAGCTTGCAGAGACCCAAAGTTTGCCTGATTTAATGAAAGCCGGGAGACATGCTAACTACAAAGTAGAGATACTTAATGCATAATTGACATTTATAGACGGCGAAAAGGAAAACTCAGTGGAAAATCTTGGTCATTGGAATGACGTTGCGAAGGAGTTGACAGACGAGATTCAGCCAACAAGAAGTGGAAGTGCGAGGAACTAGTGATACCAGCGGTAGTGCTACAATGGCGACTACAGCAAATAACACATTTGTGGATCGCATTGATCCATTTGCGAAACGTTCTTTAAAGAAGAAGCAGAAAAAGTCTCAAGGGTCTTCAAGGTACCATCAAGCAAACGAAGCGGATCTTGTGCCCCTCCCATTGTTCAAGGGTACGTGAAAATGATTTTCTCCTTTTATCTATTTCATAGACATGAGAAATTAAGTGCATCTCTCTGAAGAGAAATCATTGGCATTCCTTGTTTAGAGTATAGGAAATAAGGGAAAGTCTATAAACAAAAGATAAAAGGCCATAACTTGGTCATTTTTCCTGCTATAAAAATGGCGCTGAATATTGATGCTTGGTAGCAATATTGATTCCGTAATTGCCCAAAGAGGTGGGCTCAAAAGCATCAGAAAAAAACGCTTCAGGACCGTATCCTCTCCTCTCACGAGAGTGTGGCGGATTCCCTTCTTCGCCAATTGAATATCATGCCAGGTCTGTGTATCTATACTTTCTCTTTTGCATACGCTAGCAGAGAAAGAGACCCGGCTGCAGAAGGGATAATGTAGAAATTGTTGTTCTGATATATTGATGCAGAATATTGAATGGTGGCGTCGTTTTTGTGAGTTAACCGTCCTAACTTTATGCTTTCACTTTTCCCGCTTACACTTTTGCAAAAGTCAATGAATTGTTACGATTACGGTTATGGCTTTGGTCTCTTTTATGCTTTTTTATGGACGATCGTTGGTCCACATGTTTGACTTTGTTTCATATTTACGATGCAGCTAATTCCAAGACGGTACAATGAAAACAATATCCAACTTTGGATCGTTTGCGTTGAAAGAATTTCTATAACGCAATCGAATTTGGAAACAAGCACAGTGATAAAGGGGAGAGAGATTATCTTGCTCCTGATTAATTTACGCTGGTGTGGAGCTATAGGCTGAAAGATTGAAGATTGTTACGTTCCAATGTGTACATGATTCCGAATCTTCTTTATCTAGTTGACATTTTACGTCTACATGCATTTCATGCATAGATATGATTTTTTTGTCTCTTCCCGTTAATAATATGACGAACACACACGTGTACGTCATTTGTAGCATGACTCTATCCGGTGGGAATTGATTCCATGGTTGGAAATGTCTGGACTCAAAATATATCTATGAACGCACAAATCGTATTGTCTCGTACACACAAGAAAAATGCTTTATTTAGTGCTAACAAAGTCGAACAGCGACGTATTATAACTGAATATGCACTACATGTACTACTGTGATATACTGCCCCGTTGAAATTCTTAGAAATCCTGTTTTAGCGAAAACTATATAAATGTAGTGGTGTGCATATTTAGCATTAAAGGGGAAATATTTGAAAGAAATTCACGAAAAGCAAATATGTAGTAGAAGCTCCCTGTGCAGCGCAATATATACCACTTTTTTGCATGCTACAAACTGTCACCATTCACAAGTCGTTATGTTGTTGAATTCCTTTGGAGCTCTCTGAGCTTTTGGCCTTGTACCAGTTGGCAAATCATACCGAAAATGTCATTCATGGAATGGGACGCAATGACAAATAAGTATGTGATGTGCGGAAATCTTCTCTTCTGCATCACATTATTATTATGATTATTATATTACATACCTCACTTTTTGCCTGACATGGCTCACGTTAAATAATAATACGATGTGGATGAAGTCTATGAGGGGATCTTTTCTAGCCTGGCATTCATTCGCAGGAGCACAGACCGAGTGAATAAAATCCATTACCTTCATTGTCAGTTACCATCTATGCAGTTTGGGTGAAACGTGGAAAAAATCGGTTACCTCCTTTCTCTCAGTTTCTTGATGAAAACTTTTTTAAAGTCTTTATGAGTTTCGTACGTTGTGTTGTTGTCGTGCGTTCGAGATCAGTTTTTTTTTTTGAGATTTTGTATTCTTTGGTTATTGATGATTGTTGTATGCCTCAGCATTTTTCTATCATCTTTCATTTCCTCCTTTCTCAGTAAACATGTAAAAATTCTGATGCCCATTTGTATACAGTTCCATCATTAAGTATTACACTTTATAGCATTTGCTACAAGAGGCTAAATATGAAATATTTTTGTTTACGGCTGTGACGTCTATAGTTTAAATTTGAAGCAACGTATCGCGATTTTTCATCATTTACTCTTGGAGAGGTAAAGACGTTGTAATAAACGTGGAATTTTCTCTATATGCTGATGCTACCCCATTGCCTTCGTTTTTGTCAACATCATCATATCATCAACACTCTCTTTGCTCTGGTGTGTAATTTGATGCTCTCTGTTAACTTCAACTCTGGGAGGATATATACATAGGCTCGGGAAGAAAATAGTTGCATGTTCTAACCACTCTCTCTCTCTATATGATCCATCTGACAGACAGGAGAGATAACGGGAAAATGTATTCATTTTCCCCTGCCTGATGCCAGTCGACTAAACGTTATTCTCTAAATGTCTCCTTTTCTTGTGTTACGTATTATTACACATGTACTTTTGTATCTTATGTCTTACTCCTACCTCAATAATTTTACACTTGTCAGACAAGCCAAGACTCTGTGCCGTAGGAAATACGAACGAATGCTCGACGAGAAGGTAACATTGATACACATAGGCAGAAATTCATTCAGGATGAGGTTGATAATGACGATAACATGACATGTGGGTAGGCAGGGTGTGTTTTGAGATTTTTTTTGTAAGATGTTCATCATCCCGAAAACTATAAAAGCTTGTAAGGCAGTGTACACATTAATTCTTGTTCGTGCATTCCACATGATTCGCTAAAGTCACGGCAGTCTGATTTTGTTTTGTTTGAATAATTCATGTGGATTTACCCTTCTGACAAATTTTCAATCAACAGATTGGTTCAATTAACAAATCCATATGGGTCGTACGATTAAACGATTTTGCGAATAAACCACCAACGCAAAAAATATGCTTTGATGATGTGGTTTATAAAACTTGATATGCTTATAGTTTTTACAATGTTTATTACATGTATGTACAAATTTCGAATGAAATGGCGATGCTCTGGCTATTCACCACGATATTCTACTCTACAATAAAATACGTCATCTACAAAATCACTAGAGCAAAGCATAGATCAAAAAGAATAGATTCATTCCCAAGAATTTTCTCCCGTGGGTGTCTCTAAACTGTGTGAACTAATGAACTCGTTTTGTCGTCACACAGTACAAATATTCAGAGCTGCCTAATGTAGTCCATCCAATTCTAAATTCTAAGGAGCAATGGATAGAGTGATGTGAACCGGAAAACTTCATTAAAATGATCTAATCAAAGCTGTGAACTCATAATAACGCTTTCTCTTTGTGCTGATATAATTATAATAATGGCATTAATACATTGTGTCTATACGTATGGATGACTGACTTACATTTTTTTCGCAAACTGTGTAACGAGATTGAGACACGAGAAAATCGATGTTTTTGTTGAAAATCCCTCAAGAGATTGTAGGAACGGGAGAGGAGAGAGAGAAGTGCTATACAAAAAGTTTTTTTCTTGTCCAAGCGAGAAAAGGTTCTATTTTTTCGCTCTATTTTATCCTGGAAAGTACTACATACTACCTTCTATTGTTATTACGAGTTTTGCGGGTGAAAAATCTTTTAAAATGTATGGCAAAAAATTCTCACTATATTTGTTTACGAAAACGTCTACTTTTTTCGAACAAGAGAAGTGTGGAAAATGTAAAAAGGAGTTTGGAGTTGGAAGCTGTGCAAAAATTTTATTCGCTTTTGAAAAAAAACAATTCTGAATACAGGCAATCTTACCATGAAAGGAATGTGAGCAAGTATAGGCATACGTAAATATATGTCTAGCAAAGTCAAAGGTTACTTTTCCATTACCGAGTTATAAATGATTCTATCTTGAGAAATAGCATTTGTGAAAAGAAAAAAATTTAGTGTTTGAAGAAGTGAAGCTTTTCTTGTACTTATTTGACAAAAAGTAAGAAAAACAAAGGCAGCCGGGGTCGTAAGGCTTCCAGTGAACAAAGGAAAAAGGAAAGGACAGTTTGCAACAAAGGGGACGGAGAGAAAGCAAATGGCGATATTTCAGAAGAATTCGGGCTTCTTATGCGTTTTCCTATTTATTGCTCTCTTGAAATAGAACTTGAACCGTGACGCAGTTCATTTTTCACCACGAACAGGAGTGTTTTTTAAAGGAGCAACTCACAGGGACATTTTGCCACTTTAAAGTTCTACTTGATAGCTGATGATGAGGATGATAAGATGAGGTGAAATCATGGAATATCAGTAATCTACGCTCTATCATTTATTTAACTTTCTCTCCAAGAGAGAAATGGCACACATTGTAAGAAAGGTAGGAACAAATGGGAAAGATTTCATTCTCGTGGGACTGAAGCTGGGGAAAAATGGAGTAGAAAGAAATTTGTTTCCTTCTGGTTGGTACACTGCCACATTCGCACAACAGGAGCCAGAACTTTCACCACAAAACTTCACGAGTCAAGAGAAAGCTTACGTAAAAAAAGTATACATTTCCACGTATTTTTGTGTGTAAATATGTATATATTTGTTACACAAGAATAGTTTTCTACGCGCATTCCTTCAGAGTCAGGTTCATTCATTTCATTGGCATGCAAGATGAATGCTGAACAAATAAGCCTGAGCTCTTTTTTCCTCTGTCTCCTAGCTTTTTCACAATCTTCCTGTTTAATCTATGAGAGAAAAAAAAAGAGCAGAAAAGGGTTTGTAGCATTATTGTAAGAAAAAAGTGGAAAACTCATTGTTCTCCTGTCATGTCACGCCACACGCCACGAAACGTTGTGGTCCCCTATTATGAAGGTCTGGGAAGCGAAGAAGGTGCCTTGATAGTACATTTTTCTCTCGCAGAGGAATTGAGCCCAGCCACATGAAAATTCCTACCTGATTCGACCATAGATTTTGTGATCCTTTCATATTCAGCTCACATCAAGAGTACATCCATTACATGGAGGAATAGAAATGTATATTGGAGAAGCGAGCGTTTTTGGTCTCAAGGGAGGCTAGGTGAAAAAAAAGCGAGTAGCGGATGGAGCAAGAGAAAGGTCGATAGGACATTTGCCTATCATAAAGACGTGAGAAGCACATTATTTTCCCTTTTAACGGTAGCCCCTTGGATTTCTGTTTTCCGTGGTCAAAGCTGTTACGGTATCATCATCAATGATTAGAATCATCACGTTAGGCAAGGGAGATGGGCAAACATATGCAACACACTCACGGGGGTGAATGAGTGACTCAGAATGCTCTCAAATGTGTAACATTTTCAGAGAAATGTGAATGTTATGGAATTTCTAACGACACGTAAAGACAATAAGTAAGATGGTAAAAGGTATTAGGAGTAAAAACCTACTTTCTTTCAAAGAATATGACAGATGACACGTTTGATTAACTCTATCATCTTCCAGCGTCGTCGTGAATTATAAAAGTCCAACTTTTCATATCACTTCTCCTTTGTCTGTTTAGTCAGTCTAAGAGGAATTCTCTGCCTTCTACAGCTAAGCACTATAGCTATCGTGATGAGGAGCATTAAAATGGAGTATTTGGGGAAGAGAGAGGAGCCGTGTGTGAGCATCCCGTTGTGAAAGGGGGCAATTTTCTAATAAAAACTGTTAGTCGACAATGACATTAGGAGAAGTGGGTCTAGCGTAATCTGGTGAAAGTTATTGGGTGCCAGTCAATCACTATAGAGGAGAAAGTAGCTTTCCTCGTTATAGGTTGCTTTCTGGGACTGAAGAGGAGAGGAGCAGTTCTTTTCAAACCCGAATTGCCCATTACTATAAAAAAAACCTTTATAGTGTTGCCAAAAATTAAATTGTATTTTCATGTGCTTATAGATACCTAATTGTATGTATGGAGCNCTTTCTGGGACTGAAGAGGAGAGGAGCAGTTCTTTTCAAACCCGAATTGCCCATTACTATAAAAAAAACCTTTATAGTGTTGCCAAAAATTAAATTGTATTTTCATGTGCTTATAGATACCTAATTGTATGTATGGAGCATTAATGAAACGGTAGATTGAATATTGAATGTTGAGCATTTTCGTCTATTATCATTATCATCTTACAATATTCCAATTATTTGTGCATGGTTCACGGGAAAAAATATTTGACTACTTTTGCAAGCATCCAAGTTGAGCTTCATTTCTAAAGTTTAGCTGTCATGTATGTATAAAAAGTTGCTCAATTGATATGCAACTGTATCTCATCGGAGCGTGTCAACATAATTAAAATGTCAAACCTGCGAAAGAATTTCTTAATACTGCTCTACATAAAATATGTTTGCCAAAAAGTGTGAGAGAGGGTAACTTCCACTGCAAGTTTATAAATACAATTCAGGCATACATATGTATATAATATATTTACAATGTAAGTAAATATAAATACGGTCAATACGTTGATTGGAGAAAGTGCACAAGGACGGGCATATAACATATTCACAGAATTATTGGGAATCGGGTAGGAATGTTTTGCATACATGCATAGGTGATGATATAATTATTGATTGATTGCCATTTAATTTGAAGAATCGTAATGGGAAAGTACAAACATGGAGCGACTTTTGTGCTAATAATTGCTTTTTGTATTGATTTACAGATGTGCCACCTGCAGAACACGAAGAGTTGTTCATTAGGAAGCTACGTCAGTGTTGCATTTCTTTCGATTTTCTCGATCCAGTGGCTGACCTGAAAGGAAAGGAAATCAAAAGAGCAACTCTAAATGAGCTGGTCGACTATATCACAGCTAATCGGGGCGTCCTCACAGAGCCCGTCTATCCTGAAATCATTCAAATGGTGAGTAAAATCAATCTACTTTTTTCGTTTGAGTTTCCAGTTCTTTCCAATGAGCCGTTTTCCCAGAATCGTTTGAGCTACATATAATGTGGAAATGAGTGCGTTTAGTATGTTCTATAGGCTTTATACTTATGGTAGATTAATACTGGAAGAAGAAGAGGCTTGGCAGCAAACTAGGTTACAGAAACTTTGACTTTGTACTGGTTTTTATAATCCGCTAAATTGTCAACTTTTAACTATGTATTTGTGTTTGCCTTCGTTTGAGTTCCTTGATTCCCTTTGATCCAAAAAGTTAAGATTAATGTTGCCTGTAAAACTCTAGTCATGTACTAATTTGGACCGCTGATGCCGTTGTGTCGAAGCCTGTTACAAGGTGTTTGTTTGATGTTCCATCATTACAACTTTCACTCTGTCTTTGTGCATGAATTCATCTACGTATTTGCTTGCAATGTGCTGCAACAGAACGTGGAAAAGCAAAACGGCATACTCTTTTCTGCTGTGGTATTGTAACTCGGGAAAGTCGGCTTAAAATGGTGATGAGGACAGAGCAGGCAGAGTGGAGCTGCTGAAGAAGATTAATGGAACATCCAGTAGCCTAATTATTTAAATAATGTTTTGCTATTGAAAGTGGAGTAGGGAGTTCTAAGTAAAAGAGACGTTTGATCATTTCATGTTTTCTGTTTTAGAAACTGTGGGGATGTGATATAACTTTTTTATCCATTCAAGCATTCATTATATGTAGGTACATATTACATAGGTATATGTCATACGTACCAACTAAAAATGATTCCTAAACCTTAAATCTATAGGCAAAAGCTCGTTTTGCAGTTTGATATTTATGTGATGAAAATTTTAGGAATTTTAGTAAGGAATTTATTTGACAAATTGAGTGTATATATTTACTGTGTACTACAAATTTGCATAAGACATGAGAAGTAGCAGTTTACCGATTCTATCAGCATATGTAGTACTGGAGAATGAGTGGAAAGGCAAATTCATTTATAACCAAACGTTTATGGGGAAAACGACTCATCATTATATACCTAAATATTTTTTATTTAAATGGGCAAAGAACATGCACATTTTGAAATGCATTAGAAAGATACATTAAATCCAATTTCGTTTTTATTTAGATCGCTCGTAATTTATTTCGGTCATTACCTCCAAGTGACAACCCTGACTTTGATCCTGAAGAAGATGACCCAACGTTCGAAGCATCTTGGCCACACCTGCAGGTAAATGAACATGTTTCCACATTTGGGGTAATGTAGAATTGATAAGATAAATAATGTAATAAATAACCAAGCAAAACTTTACAATTATTTACAGCTGGTCTACGAATTCTTCCTTCGATTTTTGGAATCACCTGACTTTCAGCCAAGTATTGGCAAGAAGGTTATCGACCAAAAGTTTGTTTTACAGGTAAATTAAATAAAATTTGTGGTACATACAAGTTTTGTGCGGATGTAGGGATAATAAATTAAACATGGACATGTTTATGTACCCATCGGTAACTTATAAATATACACACAAGCAAAAAGTCTGAATTGACTGTGGAAGATCCCGTCTTTGTTGTATATGTAAATATTCAAGCTTAAACATTTTAGATGAACTTGTTACAGGTCCGATGTCTAGCACTGTACCACGCACAGCTGGCCTACTGCGTGGTTCAGTTTCTGGAAAAGGATGCAACCCTTACAGAACCAGTCGTGTTAGGTCTACTGAAGTTTTGGCCGAAAACTTGTTCTCAGAAAGAGGTAATTATCGTATTGATTTATACATTAGTGCGTTGACGAGCTGGATGAGGAAAATGTTGTAAAATCTGAAATTTCACTTTCTTTTTTTGTGCAATAGGTGATGTTCTTGGGCGAGATTGAGGAGATCTTAGATGTTATCGAACCAACGCAATTTGTAAAAATTCAGGAACATCTTTTCAGGCAAATAGCTCGATGTGTATCAAGCCCACACTTCCAGGTGTGTATAATTCCCTTTACTTTCTCCTTTGTAAAGGCCATAAAATCAAATGTGTTCTCAAAGGCTAAACTAAACTCTGTTTGCATTTTTCGTAGGTGGCGGAGAGAGCTTTGTATTTTTGGAATAACGAATACATAATGTCGCTGATAGAAGAAAATAATAATGTTATCATGCCAATAATGTTCCCTGCTCTATACCGAATATCAAAAGAGCACTGGAACCAAACCATAGTCTCGTTAGTGTATAATGTGGTAAGAAAATATTAGCGACACACATCTCCTTCACCCTTTAAGCTATTCTGGTGCATATGTTTGCTAATTTATTGATTATTTTTATTTACATGGGCTTAGCTGAAGACTTTTATGGAAATGAATCCAGACCTCTTCAACAGTCTCACCACTTCATATAAAGCAGAACGTCAAAAGTAAGTCGGCCTCGGTACACTCAATCCACAAGCATACAAAATCAATTACATAATTCAAGACAAGTTTATGATCTTTCTGACTACAGGGAAAAGAAAAGAGAAAAAGAGAGGGACGAGTTGTGGAGACGTCTCGGGGAACTAGAAATAAGTTATAGAAATGCAAATAACGTAGGGAATACGAGTAATTCAAATACGAATGCGGAAAATAGTGTAGTTTCCTCTTCAGGAGTCCTCTCGTCCACATCATCGTAAACCTGCCGAATTCAAAGCAAGCATCGGTGTATAGCTCTTTATACTTTAGATGATGCATCTCTGTCTGAGATAAAAACAGGGATTCTCAGATATTTCATTCAATTGTTATTCAGTCGTTTGTTTGTTTATATATGAATACACACACGTCATGTCTGTTTTGTGTTTTTTAAATATTGACTGTCGTCGTTACAGCATGTTTCCTTTTTTGGTGGAAAACTGGACAAATTTTTACAAACTTTTGCGACCATACCTCTACAAAAAAAACAAGAGACGAATATGAACATTTCTATTAGGCTTAACTACATGAGCAATCATGGATAATGTCGGGTATCTACAATTTTATATAAAAGAAAGTTACGTACATACTTACATCCGTTATTACTTGGCTTTCATAAATGTTTTGGGTTTCGCATCCTCACTTTGTAATGTACCACTTTTTATTTTATCAAAGTCATCACAAACAATATTTTTCACACACACCTGACAAGTTTTTCACGTCCGTAATACGCTTCTTGTTGAAAAAGGCAATCGAAATGTTTTCCTCGCAAATTACTAGCAAACCTTGCTAAATTCATGTAATGATTCCACTGACTGAAATTTATTTGTTGAGATATTATTATTCAATTCTTAAAAACCTTGTTTTTGTTTTAAATTGTTTTTAGTCAGCATTTTTTAAACAATTAGTTTCAATCGGATTGAAAAGATACATCTTCAACAAATACAGATCCACGCTTTTTCCAAAGATTCGGATTCCAAAGATGTGCGATCATCACGAAGAAGCTCCGAAATGTGCCTAAGGTTGACGAAAAGAAAAGTGAAAGTTGACATTTTGAAAGGAAGCCTTTTAGAAGCGCTTTCTCTTTCCTCCAGCGGTCTTCGAACAAGATCGATTGCAAATATCGATCATTTCTTCAAATAAAAAATCTTGTAATTTCTCTTTGTAAAAGGTCAACTTTCTCCAAGTAACCCATTTTCCCGGTTAAACTATATTTACATTAAGGAAAAGTTTGTTGGTTGGTAATAGAGGAAAGGGTGTGGTCGTGTGGCGTGGTGAACTTCCTGCGAAAAAGGATTTCAGAGAGGAACGGCGAACCGAAGCGAAAATTAAGGGATTCCAGGGAAAAAGCATTAGAGCTCGAAGGTGGTAGAGAATTTACAAAATTCTAAAACAGGCAGACAGAGCAATGGTGCCATATAGTATTACAAAATAATATAATTCAGTGAATTTTGAGTTTTGTGACGACTATACTAGGACTACAGAACGATGCCAAGGTTTTGTGGCTTGATGATTGCTTTATTTTTCATGAAGAGTTTAACGTTTCGTTGTAACGTTGTAAACCTTGTAAGTCAAAGTCGGAAATTTGTTTGTTTCGATTCAAATATACTTATATAAGGAATAGCGCATTTCGTTGTACTCTTTTCATACTGCATTCGAGATTGTTGCTTTTTATTACACTTTTTTGTGGAAAGTTTGAGTGTGAAAGGGAAAGTAATATAGTACTTCTTGGAGCATATTAATTATTGTATTTTTATTAGAAAATGCCATACTGACGAAGTAGCTCTGTAGCATCAAATCTCTCTTTGCAGAAGATGCAGATGGACTCTTAAACGAATTTTCGTGGAACCTACTTGTGGGCGGAGAAAGCCCATTTTCCAGTCTTAATTGCTTTGACTATATCCTAAACAGATTAGGTGAATCCATGCCAAATATCTTCCATTTGCTTTGCATAATGGCTCATTTCCTTTTTTCTACTTTTTGGAAAGTTCTTGTTCTAGGTGAAACGTTAGTTTAGAGTTTAAAGGCATTTGAGTACTAAATTTTAAAAAACAAAATCACCCTCTATTTTTCACCATAAACTCGAGCAGAAAAATTCGTTTGAATGGAATCCGGCGATGAATACTAAAAAAGCTCTATATTTTATCCTGAATCAAAATTTTAAATAAATATATATATACTTATCCATTATTATTATCATACCATGTTTACTATTCAGGGACGAGATGGGATCTTTGTAAGAAAAAAAATCATGAATGACGACTTGTCAGTCCTCGCTCGCATTGATTGGTTGTAAGTCGTCAGTCATCTTCGTCATATAAGACCTATACTGCTTTTTTCATATTATTCTCGTTATATTCTCATGAATTACACGTTTTACGTAAAGTTAAACTAAAGTACGGATACACTTGTAATTTTAAAAAAAACCATCAAAAAAGAAGGACAGAGTTACTGCTGCTACGACTATATAAAATGCATACACTGCAAATGAGAAAATAATACTTATACAGCATTATTTAAGGGTGTAGTATCATATGCCTGAGAAACAAGAAAACTGACTAAGTCTTTAATTTTACTTGCCCATGTACTGCGCAAATTATACAGTTTAATGGAAAATACAATATTTTTCCTTTGGCGGAAGAAAGTACGGTTATACTCTCACTTAAGTACTGCGTATAAAGAATACTTAGCGGATGAGGAAAAAACAATACATTACCTTTACTTAATTTACCTAAAATACATTAAAGAGGATTTTACTTATTGTACTAGAGATGAAAAACCCTAACAAATGAAAAAGAGAAAACATTTTAATAAAAAACATTTAAAAATTAACTCATACCAAAAGATTTTTTTTTGAAAAGGATAAAAAAGTGTGTGAATTGGTAAAATGCATTTGTGTATATATGGAATGCATATACATATATACCTCTATTATTGTACGGTTTTTGCTAGGACAAATGAAATGCATAAATTTAATGTAACCAATAAAAAATTGCTATTTAATTCAAATGAAGAGAGTATATGCCTGCAGCCTGTAATATTATTGGGAAAGCACTCGACGGAGGAGAGAATATTATGTTAAATCACAGTAAAAAAAGAGAAATACTATCCCATCATCATGCTTGCTTTAGTAAGTTTTTGACTAGTTATTCGTTTAAAACATTGTTAATAGAAGTACCTTATTATTATTACTTTAATTGTATAAGATAATTACATTTTAGCTGTTATATATCATCATGTATAGATACTCTAATATAATGTAACCTACAACATTATTACTTATATATGATATGGCATAGACTGCAAAACTACATAGAATCGAGTAATGTGTAAAATATAATATATGCATTATTTTATGTAAGTATATATTATTGAGTTTTTGTTTTAAATATTGTTCTGTTACGGAGAAAAAAAGATTTTTTTTGTCATTATCACAGAGAAAGAGAGTGACAACACTTCGAGACGCGACGAGAGATAAAATTGTACTGTGTACCGTTCAAGTTGAAAAAATAATAGAAACCTGTGTTAGAACAAATGAAAATAACTTAATTATTATATTATAATTACTATTATTAATAATTATCATCTTAAGGTTAGTGGCTAACCAAATAAAATACAGATGGTAAGTTTGGAGATTTTGAAATACCTTTTAGTTTGTCTTATTTTTCATTACAGATTGCATTCAAATCCATACATTACATTCTTTCTTTCATCATACTTCAAACTTCAGTAATCAAACTTCATGCAAGATATTAATTAAGAAACATATACATTTTTCATATACATGCATATACAAGGGATTCATTTTGAAGATTTATGGAATACGGAGTCATTTTATTTTTATATTAGTAGCTATGCAGGAACACTTCTTACTTCTCTTCAACTTCTTACACCTCACCAGTTTCTATGAAGGACGTAGGAAAGGAAAATTACTGTAAAGTCACGTTGGCTCCAACATTCTCTCCTAAGATTGACTTTTGCCTCAAATTGGAACTGGAGAATAATGAGGGTTTTCAAGTCTTCCTTTCTTGTTCACCTACTACATCACAGCTTAAGCTGAAGTTCCTAGTTAAAATAAAAAATAACAGGCTCATTTATTGGAAGTTGTTATTGAGAGAATTTGTATGAAACCTAAACTCATATCCCTAGTTTTCTTCTTGACCTTTTACATAATCTGAATGTACGTCATTTATTGGAACAGTCTTTTGACGCCAATTATCATATAGAAGTGTCCATTCTTTAATGTCTTTGGTACATATAAATAGCCCATCCATAAATCATCACGACGCTGATTTCGAAATATTGGATCGGCTTTCTTTAGATTTGACTATAAATACAGACATTCCTCTTAACCTCATACCATAACCGTCTTTTGATGAAAGGATGAATTGCATAATGCAACATTTATAATAAACATTTCATATCTAATCCCTTGGTCCAGATTCATTTCTCGCACAAACCGCAAAACAAAAAAGACGAAACACGTCATTCTCTTAAACTCCTCCAAACAAAGCCACTTCGAACGTTTTCCCCTTCTCCCGGAGAAAGTTTCGGGTTCTACCTGATGCAAAGGCAATCAGCTCCCAGCAAGGCAAGTTTGCCGACGAAGCTAATACCTAAAAAGTACGTAGCAACATGCATTTGGAGAGTCAGGCCGCAGTCCACGTGAGTTGTTCTACTTGAGTGAAGGTATTATGCCATCCATTCGATGATTACGTTTGAGAGCTTCATAACACAAGAAAGTGAGTTTTACGATTCTCATCCCTCCCCACTCTTCAACAGTTAAAGTTAAGGTAAGAATGCCTACCTACTTATCTTTTTTGCTAAGAAGACTTACATATTTTTCGCTTCAAAGCATATAACTTTAACTAAGTTTTCTAACGACTTTTAAAAGGATAGCTTTTATCAATTTGTTGTAGGCTGAAAGAGTCTTCATTGTATTTAGTAAGGGCATACTTCACAGAAAGTTTTTTTTATCATATCCAACAGCTCTACGTGCATTAATACTTGATGCTAGAGGGCTAGATATAGTGTATGTGGATAGCAAATATTTATGTATGTATATGTATGCGCTTGAGACCATGGAAAGAGACGTGAAGTAAAGCATTTTCCAAACATATTTCTCTTGGTCACGTTGCAAGGAGCGTGAAAGCCGTGTTTCCAACTCCCTCTCACTCGCCTCTGCTCATTTCTTCCCATCCAACCGCCTTTGATTATTCTTTAGTGAATAGAAGTTGAAGCGGATACATAGGCAAATTTTTGCAGAGACATTAGAGAAATACATATTGTTAAAGAGTTAAAAAAATGTCACTGTGCTGCTATTCCAATATTCTTGTAAGGTCAGCAGTATTATAAGGAAAGCATTCTTTAAGCGCCCATTTGAACTGTGAAACTGAAGATATCATCAGCAAATATTCGTAATATATAAAGATTTTCTCCTCAAGAACTTATTAGTAAATGGTCATTCAATTATCTGGGAACATCCATTTGTTTTGTAGTACTTTGTGTACAGAGTAGACATGGTCCTGTATGAACCGTACATATGTAGATCACCTAGCATGTCCGAAGGATTCACGTTGATGATCTGGACGAGATTAGGAACTCGTACATATAAGTGGCTCTTTTAAGTCTTAGTGGATATGGCATAGTGCAAAAGATCTACAAACGGTATTATCATCTTGAAAGTATAGACATTTAGTTTGAAGAAATGTTCAAAAAGATAATTACGCATTTGAATTTGACCCTTTTTGGCATAATTGCGATCAATGCATAACGCATAAGACTTTAATTTCAAAACGATTATGCAAAGGAAACCCCGTGGAAATTCTCGAGAGAGAAAGTTTTTGGAGTCGTAACACGTAAGATGATCCAACGAAGTAGGCACTTGATCATTAATTGAGGAAAAGCTTTCATCCATCTTCTCTAGTACAATGCACCTACATGTCTTATGCAACAACTTATTTGAGTGAACTCTAAAACTCTGGACGAGTATGTTTTAGCTCTTTGAAAAGGAAGAGAAACGCTAGCATAAAGCCAATCTGTGCTCTACTTTTCACCAAGTGCTGGTAGAGAAAGCGTTGCAGGCAACCAGTGCTTCCCAGTTTTCGAATGTTAGAATCAGGAAGAGTTCATTCCGCGAAGTAAAATGATAACGATCATTAGAAGCCAGGTATCAAAGGTAGCAGTAGCTGCGAAGTGAACTAGGCCGATCTTTGGAAAATTCCCAGTGATGTGAGCGATCTCAAATTGAAAGCGATTGCAAATGCATTGTGCTCTGCAGGATCTCTAATAGAAAGTCAGAGACAGGCACAAACGTAGTTGACTACGACGCAGCTAGTTCACGTTTTTTGCGACACCTGCATTTTCATGTACTTTTTGAGACCAATTTGAAATTGGTAGATTTGCAGATAGGTCTGCCTCATAATAAAAGTTCCTAGCAGTAAAAACTAATTTTGTATTTATTAGTTTCCTGAAACTTGAAAGTGCCAAGGTGTATTACGA
>JAHZMY010000394.1:0-10041 GCA_027743915.1 Seira sanloemensis
CTTTGCACTCTTTTGCACGCATTGAGTATTGCCGGTGCGGGAAACAGCATTTTGTGCATATTGATTAGGAAGATCTATGTGAAACTGGTACAGTTTTGCAGCACATGCACATTTAATTTTTTGTGATTGGAATAGTCAATAGTAAAAGCATTGACTATAATCCCATAATAACTTGTTCATTAGCTTGAGACAAAGAGACTAATTTGTAACATGTACTAAACATACAAATTACCAGCTTTCCATCGCCTCATTTCAAAACGCATTATTCCTATTTTAACCGAAGGGGCTGAAGGTTCATTAAATTTGCTAACTCTGTAATTTAAGCGTGTGACTCTTGTTTGCTGATACTATAAAGTGGTTGACCAAATCTTAGATAAGTTCAAACCATGAGCTCTTTCAAGATCCTGTTTGGGTCGGGGATGTCAGTTGCCCTGAAACAGAGACTGGTAATTACTGGAGCCTACTCCAAGAATTGGCTCACTTCCTATGCACTGTCCAAGCAGTTTCATGGCTGCAACCTTAACAAAAGTGGACCCTTGCTTCAGACAGGATTTCCAAGAAATATTGGACCTAGCGCAGCAAGTTTTCATTCCAGCTCATCAAGGTAATAAACAAACGGATATTTTTAACCCCGGAGGAATAATTAATGTGGGGTGTTTGATTGTAATTAAATAGGAGTAGAAGTGATGCGCGGATCGATGAGAGTCTGTATCGTTTGGACACGGAAATTCGACGGGTTGGGCGTGTTAGACGACAGGAAGTTGATGAAATTTTGGAGGACATCAAAGAAATGAGTATGTGGTCAACTGTATTTTGTTTTATAAGCTTGACATGACAAGTATTTTTTATAAACATGCTCAATTTTATTGTTAAAATTCTCCAGAAAAGGCAACGAGTAGTCAAAGTCTCATGATAATCAGATGCTGTGGTGAACTGATCCCGGAGGAGGCACCCGCCCGACGTACTGAGCTCGTACAGCAAGTCTGGAAAACATTGGAAACTTTAAGTACGATATTCATGAATAAAAGTTTCTCTAATTATTTGGAGCACGACGGGTTGGGCGTGTTAGACGACAGGAAGTTGATGAAATTTTGGAGGACATCAAAGAAATGAGTATGTGGTCAACTGTCTTTTGCTTTATAAGCTTGACATGACAAGTATTTTTTATAAACATGCTCAATTTTATTATTAAAATTCTCCAGAAAAAGCTACGAGTAGTCAAAGTCTCATGATAATCAGATGCTGTGGTGAACTGATCCCGGAGGAGGCACCCGCCCGACGTACTGAACTCGTACAGCAAGTCTGGAAAACATTGGAAACTTTAAGTACGATATTCATGAATAAAAGTTTCTGTGGAGCAAAGTTTGGAAAAGATTTTAATTGCATATATATGTATTTGTATGTATTTTTAGAGGTTCCAATGGACGTCAGCCACTACAACGCACTTCTCCGCGTGTATTTGGAAAACGAGTACAAATTCAATCCTTCAGAGTTCCTCCAAGAGCTCACAAACAAACAATAGCTTTATGAATACAAATTTTTTGGATCAACAATATTTCATCTACATGAATCTTCCATAATATTTATATTTTACAGTGACATGGAAAGTGCGGAAGGAATTTTGGGGGTGATGCGTCAGGCCGGCGTGGAGCCTAACGATGACACTTATGTGGCGCTGATGACCTGCTACGCGAAACATGGCGACATTGCGAGCATCCACCGAATCGTCAAAGACTGCGAAGAAAAAGAAATTTTTATTATTGACCGCGACTTTCTCAACGTCATCCATTCGTTGGCCGCAAACAATCATCAACTACTAATTGATGAGATCATCCCCTACCTGAAAAAGCACGCTGGATTCAACCAAGAAGCTACCAATCTCGTGTTCCGTTTGACCAATTTGGGACAGGAAGAATCAGCCTTTAAAGTATTGAAACAGATGGTTCCAATCATGAGACAAGATGAAGCCGTGCCATCTGGAACCTTCTTTATCAAGCATTTGGTCCATTTGTCAAGACCTGCCGACGTTATCATCAAGTATTGCAAACAGTTGCAGGATGAGGAGCTCAACAAGTACGCGTTGAATAGGGCATGTGATTTTGCGCTGAACGCGCAAAAGTTCGACTTGGCTCTCGAGTTGTTGGATGCGATGCATGAAACTGGACAGCCCGTACGACAACATTACTTCTGGCCATTTTTTGCGAGTGCAAAGTCTGAAGAAGGTAATGACTACTGATTGGGCACGTTTTTCTTTAAATCTCTATTGTGTTTTAAATAGCCTGCTGCATATATTTTATTTATTCATTTTTTGCAGAAATATACTCTTGTCTTAAATTCATGAGGAATGTAAATATTAATCCATCTACGGAAACACTAAGGGAGTATGTCATACCGAGTCTTTTGAGGAAATCCAGAGAGTCAGTGGACAGATCTTTGCAGAAATTGAGCAATGTCACGGGCATATTCGTTAGTCAACATTACGTCGTCCGCAGTTATCCACGTTCTGAACCAAGGAGAAGTGAAGACGGCATCAGAATTCGGTACTACATATATGCACCAACCAATATAAATTTTATTAAAGTACATATACCTATGCTTAGATTAAAGGAAATAATAAGTAAATCTTATTAACTAGCTTCAAATTACCGACTCCAGTTTGGCAATCCTCACCTCCGAAGGGCCATGGTAGACTTTTACATTCGCACCAAAGACGCCTCTACATTTGTCAAAATCGCTGGCAGTTCCGTTTTTGACGGTGGAAATGATGCAGCTCGCGAAAGTGTAGGCATGGTTCTTATGGACCTCGTCGAGTCCACCCGGACCAATCAAGCTAAAGCAGAGTTGCTCCAGCCAGTTCTCAAGGAACTACTAGCCAACGGCTTGGGTCTATCAAACAGCGGTTCCGAACTTCTTCAGAATCACCTGGGAGAAGCGTTAACTCCCGACCTGGCAAACGCCATAATCCAATTAACGTCATCCGACCTGACCCCAAAGATCTCTATGGTCCAAGACTCTTCGAGGAGGGGCGTCCAAGGAACAGGAACGCGACAGTTGGAGGAATATAGCATGGAGGAGCTGGAGGAAATGCTCAAGGAGGCAGAAAAGAAAAACAGTAACACAAAGAGCATCAAAAAGGCTCTTCTCTACAGCTACTGTCGCAACCGAAATATCGAGAAACTTGATAAACTTCGGGAGGACCTGGATAAGGAAGGCTTTGTGTACACGGTCGGTCTCCAAGCCATGTTCTTGGAGGCTTTCACCGTCGCGGAAAATCTGGAGATGGCGAAGAAGGCTTACGAAGAGATCAAAAAGTCTCTGGATTCAGTGGACGATACCAAAATTCTCCGGTATGCTCATTTACTTCAGTCCCATGGAGACCCTGAAGGGTGCATCGATGTCATCAAGAATACACCGCGAGACGAAACACGTAAGCCCCAAGGAGCCGCGCAGCAGGCCACGGTGTGGAAACTATTGAACTCGATTGCCGAATCAGGAAATCCCGATAAGGTAAAGGAGCTATTTGAGGTACTTAAAGAGAGGAACCTCACTCCAATCAATGCCGTCACTCTTGGACCCATCGTGAAGGCATATTTGGTGAAGGAGGATTTATCCGGCGCCTTGGCGCAGTTTGAACGTTATGCAACGGAATACAGAGTCACTCCTTGGAAGCAAGAGCTGTTCTGCAGGTTTATCAAACTTGAGGATGCGGACAGGCTCCAGAAGGTGATGGACCTGAGCACAAGTATTCATGGAGAAGTTAACAGCATGTACGACCTCGTCTTCGCCTTCATCGACTGTGGCAAGGTGAGGCAAGCAAAAAAGATTTTGGAGACACCGGGACTGCGTGCGAGAAACGACAAGATTGAAATGTTTTGCCAACGGTACTTCCAAGAGAATCGAGTTGGTGAGCTCGAGAACCTAATCCAAGTGACAAAGGACCTGGTGGACGTAGACAGGAATACAATGTACTTTTATCTGCTGCAAGCGTATTGCAAGCAGGGCGATCCGGACAAGGCATTGAGTGTTTGGACGACCATGCAAGAGGAGAATGTTCAGCCTTCAGCAGAGCTCTTGATTTACTTGGCTGATTTTTTACGGAAGAGTAACCGTCCAGTACCGTTTGTCATACCGGATGAGTCTGAAATTGGAGCATTCGAGCAGAGCACAGACACAGCACAGAGGGATAAGGTGGGTCTGCCCAGGTCCGTGCAAGAGTTCAGGAAGGCAATTGATATGAATGATGTGGACAGGGCGCTGCAGATTAAACAGAGGTAAGAATACTACTACTAAATAACTACATAAAACGAGTGCCATTTATTTTATAAATAGATACATAATTCAGGTTATGGATTTGTTTGTAATTTAGATTGGAATCTGAAGGTTCAACCCTAAGTTTAACAGACTCTTCCAATCTTGTGGATAAACTCGCTCGTGCTGAAAGACTGAATGAAGCGATAAAAATTACAGAGCAAGTTTTTGCGCAGGGAGTGCATCCGCTTCCAAGGGCGTTACGATTTCTCTTTGGACGACTTGCCAATTCGGCTGATATTGGTTCCATTGAGCGTTTAGGAAATCTGTTGAACCAAGTAATTATATACCTTTTCAACAAAAATAAAATTGCTGGAGTAGAAATGTATTCTAAATGTGTATTTCAACTTAGGATTTGAAGAGAAATGTAATGCTGAACAGCCGACTGTGTCAAGCGTACATGAACGCAGGGCGGAGCCAAGAGTATTTTGAAAAGCACTTGAAGCCGATTATCCAATCTGGCGAAGGTGCTGTAAGTTCCTCTACATCAGAAGAAGAGTCATATTGAGGCAGAAGACGAAGACATTGGAAACGTGCCTGTATCGGGCTCCACCATTATTCTCATGAAAAACGAGCAATTGCTTCCAGAATGTAGGCAATTAGAAAATAAAATACATAGCTAGGAAGTTGTATCTGGTATTAATTTAAAAATGTATTTGATATTGCGTAGTTGAAAAACTGGCACAAGAAGCGCATCATCCGATGCATAGAAGGGCGCTTGTGAATGCCATGTGGACCTATCATCTCATGAAAGGAAATGTCAGTAAAGCCAAAGAACTCTGGGAAAATCACGTGAGTTGGAAAATGGAAAACAAAATGCCAATTTACATCATTTTTTAAAAATGTAATAACTTTAAATACAAATTCATCCAGCTTCGAAGCGAACCCCGCCTTCTTTTCCGAAATGTGACATTTGAAGCTCGAGATAAAAATGACGCTGAGATGGCAATCAATCTCGCCAATCAGTTGATGACCTCGGACCAGACTTTTCCGTAATGTGACATTTGAAGCTCGAGATAAAAATGACGCTGAGATGGCAATCAATCTCGCCAATCAGTTGATGACCTCGGACCAGATCCGTAACAGAGGCAAGGCGGTCGCTTGTGCGTGTGCTGTTGATATACTCGGTAAGCTGACAGTCGCAATGAAACAATTATAATTTATCTATACTGTAATTACTAATTGAAATTATTGTTAAAAATAAATTGTCAACAGGTCAGAATAATCGAGTCGATGAAGCCCTCCAGTATCTCAAAAACTCTTTGAGCATCGTTCAGTTAGAGGATTACCCTAGATCAATTTTGATTAAGCTGAAAGAGCGTGTCGAGGCGGAGAAGAAGAAATTTCCCTACGAAATTCCAGCTGCGAGAAGCGAAGGCACACAATCGAATGAGACAAGAAGACGAGGTCGAGCTGCTCGTGCAGATTCCAGCGATAGTGATTAGTAATTTAGATTAGGTCTAGTAGCTGCAGCGTTTTGGTAGTTTTTTTAAATAGTCATGTCTTAGTTTCTTAGTTTAGTATTTAAATGTTTTCTTCTTTTGACTTTTATAACTAATTACTTACCTTCATTGGGTAGTGCAACGATAGTTTGATTCAAATGCGTTTTTCATAAATTGTAAAGAAAGAAATGAAAGTAGTGTGTTTGATTACGACATTGTTCCTTCTACTTTAAGTTATTTAGACGGTTTTTGGAAGAATAAATCTAGTCTTGTACTTTCTGAAACTAATACATAATTACATATTTCGCTTTATAAAATTAATGTGCATTACGGTGACAGTACAGCGCGAGTACATGAAATTTTGGATCTTTTTATTGTTCCAACGCACTAACTAAAGCAGCTTAAAGATTATGGCCATATCCAAAAGTTGCAATGTCTCACCGATCGTCAGTTCACTGCGCGTTTGTTGAAAGTTATTTATATGCATCGTAATTCAGACTTTTCAACTACGGTCACCATCTAGGTATGCAATGATTAGTATACATATTATGAGAAGTTTTTGATATCGTGTCGCATCATTATTTTATTCAGTACATTTATACAGTAGGTATATTTTTGTCTCAGCGTAAATTGCATAATATTTTGCCTCATTCTTTCCAAATCTTATAATTTCATCCATTCATGACTGCATCTTAAAAGGTTTACAAAATGGCTACGAAAAAAATCTCTAGTTTATTTCTACTATTAAAATATATTTACTATTTACAGCAACATAAGTTACGAAGGAATCATTCACAACAATAATCTAGCGATCATTATCCCTTTTGTTATCTAATAGGCACCAAGTTCATGTTTCGTAGTAATCCCATGACTAACGGAAAACGGAGCTAAGTAGTATCATATCTATTAATTCAAAGATCGAGTTAAGTTAAAATTGCGTGTAAAGTACCATAAGAAATGACATGGACGCGCGGACGTTCGGACACGGAAAAAATGTCTTCGTTTGTTGAGCTGGCATTAATCAATCAAATAAAACACTGCATAAATAAAGTAACTAAAATTCGCTGGTTAAAAAATCAACAACATAGATTTAGCATGCAATAAAAAGGTTCTCAAAAGAAAGGTACTACCAAAAAAAGTACATAAAAAAGGAAACTAGAGAGAGAGAGAGCGGCGATGGATTTAAAGTATTTTCTCGTGTTCACTTATTCTTGGACATGGCTCGTCTCTTGGTGGCACGTCCACAGACTAGACCAAAAATGAAGATACAGCCGACCAAACTCATTGCAACAATAAGAAAATAGTTTCGGCTCGGTGACTCCTTCACTGAAATGACGATATCTTGAATCGATTCTAACTTGGCTGGAGAGGCTCCCGCGAGTCGAAATAACTCTGCCCTTTGGGAAAGCAACACACGGCACTTGGGATGCAGTATGTGAATCCCCTTCACAGAGACTTTCTCCTCCTCTTCGAGCTTATTTGAAAGGCAGGCCACCACTGAGAACAAAAGTAAAATTAAAACCTTGTCTTCAAGCTAGAAAAACTGCGACATGGTTCAATCAAAACTCACGTCGTCCTTCGCCTGGAGGGACATTATCACAATATCTCAAGAGATCCATGGCACAAGCTTGGTTGAGAAGAGGGTCTACATGGATGTCAACCATGGTGGACTTGATGAGTTGTGCCACTTCAGTCATGCATTTGGTCGAGTGAATTTTGTTCTGGCGGAAAAGCTGCTTCAGACACTCTTCCGTTTTCCCTTTGTCCCCTTCGTCATTATCGGGGGTGGTGTCCTTGCAGGACATTTGAATCTAAGTTTAGAAAAAAAGTAAATACATATTGTTCCAGCATGTTTAAACTACGTTAATGCACAATTACAATAAAATTACCTCGCTCCTACAGGAAGCATAAAGGATTCCATCGAGTCTAATGTCGACCTTTGCTGCTCCTTCCATAATTCCTT
The DNA here is from genome assembly GCA_027743915.1 of Seira sanloemensis. Classification (NCBI taxonomy): domain Eukaryota; kingdom Metazoa; phylum Arthropoda; class Collembola; order Entomobryomorpha; family Entomobryidae; genus Seira; species Seira sanloemensis. The sequence continues at coordinate 7,714 of JAHZMY010000394.1, forward strand.
CGATATGCTCTTGACAACTTGTGCTCAATCTGCTTTTCGGACTAACAAAGACGTCCTTTAAACACGCAATAACCCGGCCTTCACCAGGTCTCACGTTTCCGCAGAATTTGGCGATATCTAGTTTGCATGATTTGTGCAGTCGGGGACTGAGGCGTGAGTCGGAATTTTGCTCCATAAGACGCTCCCGTATCACCTTTCCACAACGGGACATGTCGAAGCCCTCTTTGTTTATACTCATTCGAAGACAGAACACGAGGTTGTCAACTTGTGGTCCGGAACAGAAATATTTGATTTCGTTTTCACACTCGTGGGCCAACGTGACGTCTACTTTCGAGTCAAGGTTCACCTCCTGTTGGACGTGAAAGAGTTTGCGGTGGCAGGGAGAATCCCGGATGATTTTTTGCTCTTGGTTACGTAAACATTCGAGGATTCGACCGCCGCCAGGCACAACTTGTGGACAAAGACTTCGGATTTCATTTCTAAATACAACATAATGTCAGGTACATTGAAAATTAAAATAAACGTATGAAATCATTGGTGATTATTAGGTACGTATTTACTCACTTGCAAACTCCATATATAGAGTTGGGATCCGCATTCTCGTTTTCAAGTTGAATTTTTGACAAAATCAAATATCGAACTTGTTTCCGACATCCTTTGTTAACACGTTGTGTGTTCTCGTTCACCGTATCATCTCGGATGATTTCGCTGAGACAGCTCACAAGCTGTAATTCAAACGAAAAAGTCATAATCATAATTCATTTTAGGTACATATAGGTAAAAAAGAATAAGGTGAAGGTGCCTTGTAAAAGTACTTGATTTGACCAACCTTTCCAGCCGTGATGGGTCTAACATCATTGCAAAACCTGACGACACTCTCGTGGCACTGTGTTTTGAATTTGGGAGAGAAGCTGATATCCTTCAAGCGGAGCAATTGTAAATGCTCAACGCTCGCTCGACATTTTCTACTTTTCATCTCGCTTTTGAAATCAATTAGACATTCGAGCATATCCTTGTCATCACTCTTTTCCTCGGAGCACTTGTTCTCAATCACATCCCGACAATGTCTCCAGATGAACGGGTCTACTGTCGGATTTCTCATTTCGACGATTGTGAAATTTGCCACCGCCATTTTGCACTCCCTGTCGAGTTCCTCCAAATGGTTCTGCAGGCACTCGAGTTCTTCGCCGGGTCTAGTTTTGTCGGAGCAAAAATCGGATAAGTCGCTTATACAACTGGTCTCAATCTCCGGGATGAGGCGCACGCTCAAAGCCCTCTGTCTCATGGTCTGCCTCACTCTCTCCGCACAGAACGAACTGATCTTGTAGACAGAATCCGAGTCGATATTTCGAAACAGACAGGAGAGCACCATCGGTCCACGACTTGGGTCCATTTTCTTGGGGTCATCTGCCCAGTCCGCCTTCGCGCCACAGATTTTGGTGGCATCCTCGTGACAAGCCTCATACAGTAAAGCGTCCATGGGGAAGTCGCGCGAGATGAAGTATTGGATTTGAAGCAACGTCATTTCGCACTTTTCAGACATTACACTGTTGTCAGTTCCAATGCTCGCGTCACTCGACAAGAGGTTCATCAGACAGTCCAGTACTCTGTTTGGAGGAACTCGGTCGCAGTTGGATTTTTGTACAACGGGCTGGCAATTCTGTTGCAAGACAGGGTCCACTCTCCAATCTGAAGAGACGTCTGACATTCGAACTAAAGATTCCAACTCGGCGACACACTGATCACTTATCCTATCATCGGGGTTGCGCATTTGAGCGTGGCCCATGAGACAATGAATTGTTCGGCCACTCAGACCTTCCGTCGGACAAAATCGTTCCTTGTCGGCTTTACAAGCTGCGAGTAGTTCAGGGGTCACGCGGTAGTCTTCCATGAGTGAGTGACGGTGTTCCTTTAGCTCTGCGATACAGTCACCATTGAGCTCGTGACCTTTGTGCGCCTCGTTCTCCAGACAGAGGAGGATTTGAGATAAGCGTATGTTGCGGTCGCTGCTGCTCGCGTCGCGACGACACTTGAACTTTTTGATCTCGTTTTTGCAAGTGGAGACTATCCCACTGGCGCGGTAGTCTTGCCATCCAAGTCTCTGTCGACGGTATAGTTGCTCACGACAGTCGTTGTTCATTTCCTCTTCAAGTTTGTGCTTCAGGAGACATTTGTACACGCGACCGTTGCCGGCTCGAACCCGTGCACAGAATTTCTCCCGGTCGTCCCGGCACGAAAAGAAGAGGACGCGGTCCAAGTGAAAGTCGTCAACTTGGAGCTCGGCGATCCGCAGGATTTCGACGGCGCAGTTGCCAGAAAGGTCCTTGA
>JAHZMY010000395.1:0-10433 GCA_027743915.1 Seira sanloemensis
ATTGGAGCTACTTTTCTTATACAAATCAGTAGCATTTTTCCTACCAAAACTCGTTCAGATTCATGATGTAGCATAATAACAATAGCAGGAAAAAATTAGACTTGGAATGAAAAAATGAAAATGGATCTCTTTCTTTATAGTTTGAAGGAGTCATAAAAACTCGCCGTGTAAGAATGTATTGTGTTCTAGGTTAGTTAAGGAGATGAAATGTGATGCATAACAATGAAAATATGATATGTACAAAAAATACACAAAATTGAACAAGTGTACCCTTTGCAAGTCACGTCATGTTTATCAAAAAGGGACGGATCAGGCCTTACAAGAGACCCAGAAAAATTGAAGTTGAGTTTAATGCTTTTATGATTCTTCAAGCTGGACACATATCTCAATCTAATCATATGTAAAGTCAGAGCAGACACGGATATTTTCGTTAGTGGGGAACTAGGAAGAAGGAGATAAAACGGGTAAACAAGCTTAAATTACGCACTCCTTCCTTCAAGAAGGGCTTCTTCTCCTTTAAATACACACCGACCGAGATTGTTGCTCCTCTCAATCAATGGATTCTTCCTCTCGGTGAATGTAACCCAGCTAACATTTTCCCCTTATGATTTTTCCCTGGTCATGATGATGATCATCATTTTTGAAAAGCTGATGGTCGGGAGTCGGAACGTTTTTTGTCTTTGGAAATTTAAGCTGGTGTTATAGTTATAATGCAAGTTTTAAGCTGACGACGATGACGATGACTGGCAATTCAATAAATTCCTTCCTAATAACCCCTGCCTGAGTGTATTCCACAGAAATGTGGATGAGGGGAAGGGTCCACAAAGCTTGTTTACTCTTGCTTCCCCTTCAAAGTACACGTTTTCTTACAAGAAAAAACTGTATTTCATCTCGGGTAACAAAGGGATGAGGGTAGCTTAAATACGTTTTGAAGGATGATGGTGAGCCATACTCAAGAACTCATATCCTTATTATTACGTTTCTCCATTTCATCTTTGTAAAATCTTCATCTCACAAGGATGTATTTTTATTGAGAAGCTGTACCACCAACGTCATAAAAACGGATAGAATTTCATCATTACGAAAACGGTTACAAGTGTTTCATGTGAATCATCATAATCATTACCTAATCTCATATATCGGTCTTCAGCTCCTCCTGGTTTTAATTTTCGTACTGCATTGTTCTCCTTTTGAAAAAAAAGTTCAGATTTGTACTTTTTCCTGGAGTGGTGCATCGCACAGGAGCATTCAAAACGAATTAGTTACGCCGTTGTTGCAGCTTTTTACCTGAGGGCCTGTAGCTATTGGAATACAGTGAAAAGGTACATACAATTGTTTAAAATCTTGACTTGGCTTCTCACTTCTTTTACTAAAAAAAGTGCTGGAGGTAATTTAAATTGATCGGACGGACGAGTGAAGCCGTGAGGTTTAGACAATTGATGAGTAGGAGGAGTTCTAGCGCTTTGGAGTTCATAATGAACTACAAAAGATTTTATGCGTTTCGAGATCCAGATCACGACGGTTGAGATTCTTTTTCAGGTGTTGTTGCCGCATCAATATTCTCTGCTTTATCGGTGCTGGCATTTTTTCTTTAAATTCTATGGCATGATAAGGGAGCATTAACTTTGTGTCAATCAATTATTTGTGAAGTATTGAAGCTATATATTTTTCTAGGCAAGACGCTAATGCAACTTAACCACATGTCGTTTATACACTAATTTTCTTAAAAGTAATTAGTACTTACTCTTTACACTTGGGTCGATTTGCAGTTTTGAAACTTTAGCAGGAGAAATTTGATAAAATAATCTGTTTGGCCGAGAGCAGAATAGCCTGACTGATGACATGCCAAGTCATAATTGTGACAATGCGATTGTGAGATTGTCACCTTGCAAATTTTACTTTATAATTGAAGAGTACCGCATTCCTGAAACAGAGGATATGAAACTGTGCAACTTTACAAGTTTATCTACATGCTATCAAGAAACCTTACATTGACTGTCCTCTCTTGTCTAACTGTACATTTCCTAATACTTCACAGCTATTTTCCTGTTAGGAAAATGTAAATATGTTAATCTGAGGACATTAATCTTCTTAATAAAAGTAGAGAACATGATATCATTCCTCTTCTTTTATCTGTTTCATCATCCTAACTGGCAGCATATAAACTCTTGTACAGTTTTTTTCCTTGGGGCAGTCCCATCATCGTCTCATCTTTAAAACATAAATACTTTTAATAAAAAGGAATATCACGGTAAAAGCTTTGAATTGAAATGGTTTTATTGACATCAGTGTCAAATGAAGATGTTCGGTTAAAACCTTACATTGACTGTCCTCTCTTGTCTAACTGTACATTTCCTAATACTTCACAGCTAAATTCCTGTTAGGAAAATGTAAATATGTTAATCTGAGGACATTAATCTTCTTAATAAAAGTAGAGAACATGATATCATTCCTCTTTCATCTGTTTCGTCATCCTAACTGGCAGCTCTTGTACTATATAAACTCTTGTACAGTTTTTTTACCTTGGGGCAGTCCCATCATCATCTCATCTTTAAAACATAAATACTTTTAATAAAAAGGAATATCACGGTAAAAGCTTTGAATTGAAATGGTTTTATTGACATCAGTGTCAAATGAAGATGTTCGGTTAATCCATCATTATGCATTTATGCCAGAGCCAAGGATGGAAGACAGTCCTCCAAAATTGCAGTAATATTATGAAAGCTGGCCGACGTCCCATCTGAATATGATCTTTTGGGACATTCAACAATCTCGAATGGTGAAACAAGATAGTTGATCAAACTTCAGTAAAGCATATAATCTTTCTTTCAAATTCCAAAATAAGACTGCAACATTCAATTCATCCCTTTTAAAAACAATAATGATGCGAACGAAACCATTTAAAAATGTTTCAATGGCCTTTCATGTTTATTCAAAGAGTTTTTCCTTCTCTTTGCATTCTCTCTCAAACCAGACTTTCAATAATGGGCAATAACACTGCCCACGCAATTTATATTGAAAATACCTCCACGTTTTTTGGAGCTGACGAGAAATGAAGCGTTGTTTTGCGGTGGTTAGCCATAATGCTAACAGTAATCCCCACATAAATATAAAAATGATCTCATATCCATATTTGGCTTGGTGTAATCAGCGATATGAAATCAGGAGCTATCCATCCGAGAGAATGAAAAGCTTAATAGAAACAGTTATTAGGAACTGAATGAAGCAAGAAAGCACTGGCAAACGCTTAAATGGGCTAGAACAAAATGGAACTTAATCTTTCCTTGAAACTGTGACACAGTTCATTGGTTTCTCAACTTTTTTCTGCTTAACATTAAATATTAAATTTATATTAAAAATATCAAACCTTCTGCATTTTTAAAGAAAAAAATCATATGAATAAAAAGTTGAAAGATTTTCTTTGTGCGTCTCCTCTCTCTTTCTCTACTTTTGATTTACGACTGTTTAGGCATAGGTTAATTTACTTATAAGCTGAATTAAGCTGAGATATTCTGTGCCATTGCATCTTTTCACCCTTCCTTTGAAATGCAATACGCACATGGTACCAAATGGCTTTCACAATACCACGATAATGAAAATCACCATAACATTATCATTTTTATCAGCCTTGTCCATATCCGTTTTCTTCCCTTTCAGCTCAATAATAAAACATGAGAGGTGACCCGTATTTTCATTCCATTGTTTCGAAAACACATATGTATATATATATATATATATTTCTTGGCCTCGTAATTTTTTGGTGAAAAAGAAACTCCTACGACATTGCATACATATTTCGAAAGCATGATTTTTTGTGTAATGCATAGTAAGATCTCTCAGATAATTATGATATATCTCCTACTTCATTGTATACCAGATCATCAGGTCAGCGCTGCAGAAAACAATTGTAATTTAGAATTCAAAAGACACGGCATCAGCATAAGAATACGTCCAGTCATGTCACGTTTTACACAAGAACCACCGCCAAGATTTCTCAAGTGAACTCCTATAGCTAACTAGATTGAGGATGGTGGATCGGATTCATGGGTCATAAAAATGTAAACAAAAGTGTAACACGGCGATCAAGGGGAAGTTCAACAAGAAATGAAGAAAGCATGTACATACCTAGGAAAACCACATAAAAGAGTATGATGACGATGACAAGGATGGCAGAAGATTGACAGTCCATGTCAAACTTTTTGAATGGATAGAGTTAGAGTAGAGTTGTAAAAAAGTTTTCATAGACACAGAAAAAAATCGTGCGAATAGGGTGCGTAAAACTTGTGTGGAAAAACAATTTGAAATACATTTCTATTTCAAATTCTTGATGCAAAAATCTGTACTTCTTCCTTGATTATGATTATGATTTGTTAAGTTGAAAGGCTAGCTGACTTGGGTACATCTGATATGGAGACTTCAAAAAGATGTTATCCATATAAAGTTATTTCCCATTTTCGTTATCTTGTTCTGTACAATGTCACTGCAGAAAAAAACTGAATAAAAAATATGGTTTGCGAATGACTTTGATTTTTTGCCTCGAGAATTGAAGCAATTAAAACCTGTGTGGGAGATGTGGGATGCGGAGAAGCGGATTATCCCATGCCGATTGTTGGTGGTGGTGGAATGACTAAAAGATCTTTGAGTTGTGCCCTTGTGATCCCATTAGGAATGTTAATAATCCAAAAAATGAAATGTAAATGTCAGCACCACTTATTGCCTCGTTTTTGCTTTCATTTTTAATGGACCGCAGCCGCATACTTTTGGGTGACGGGATTTTTTTGAGTTTGTAAATTATTTAAGGGCAGTTTGTAGGAAACTAGATCAGATAACGATCAGGAAAACTCCTCGTCAAACAATGATAATGATAAATGACCGTGTGAGAGAATGGAGATTGGTGAAGGTGGTGGTAATTTTATTACAAGATTTTGACAGAAGGACACCTTTTGCTATTCAATTTAGCCAGTGTTTGATTTATGGAAGTTGTACATGTACACAGATTGATAAGGGAAAGGAGTTGTTTTTTGAAAAACGTTTGCTGTTTGAAAACAAGCAAAATTGCTGAGACTTTGAGGTAATTGCGTACAACATCTTGCAAAACTGCACGTAGAGGTTTTGATTCATTAGATAAGATTCAGATATTCATTAGATAAGTTTGTAGAAAATGTTTTGGGAAAGTGAGTTTAATGCGTAATGTATAGGCATTAATGGGAGTTTGATGTTTTGCAATTTCTCTTTTGAGTATGCCTTTGCATTGAAAACCAGTAGCAATTTCGAATGTTCCTTAAACATTAAAGAAATTGTGTCTTAAAAGTTTCACTGAATATCCCTGATCTTATCCAGTTATAGTCATTTGATCCGATTTCTTAATGATGTAATGTCCAAACTGGAATCTTAAAAGACAGAAAATGCTACTCTGAAAAGTTTGTGTTAGAAATCAAGATTCAAAAATTCATTCTCTTTAATTACTTTGTAGCATTTTATTTGTATTTACTATCCCTATTGCACAATGTCATTGGTGTGTTTATTGGCAAAACCTGATAGCATCAGTTTTTGTGAGACAATTATCGCTCTCATTTGAATAAAACTTCAGGAAGTTATACTTGCTTCTTGTCATTAAAGGATTCGACCAGAGTGTCTACTCTCTTTAATTTTAAGAGGTTTTTAAAGAAATCATTAAGATTGCAATTAAATTTACCTTGCCACCATACTTCCCCCTATTGTTTTGAATCGTTAGCGGTGTCGATTAGACGAATATAAGACTGTCTTCAAACGAATGCCACACGAAAGCGATTTCTGAAGCTAAAGGATAATTGGCAAGTTAATAGTGAGAATGGTGGGATGCGTTTGCATAAACTCGTCATTCAGTTGCAAATGTGAAATAATAGAGTAAATACAGACACCAACATTTTTGTTTCCTTTTCGTAAAGGAAAGTCATAAACTTTTTGCTTATCAGAGGGGGAGCAGTTTCTTCTACAGCATAAGTTGTCTTCTCCGGTGAATTTCCGCATAAATTCCTTCTAGGTTTGAAAAAGGTAGTTTGTTCGATGTCTCCTTGTTTAAATATGAAACAGGTCATTATTGCCTTTTATCAGTTTTATGGGGATATTTGTCAGTTAATTACTCATAAAAATATCAGTTTGGTCTTTCGTAAAAAAAGGGTTTCATGCTTTCCAGCTTAAGTCGAGTTTTATTGTAATCGCTGGGGTGGTACTTTTGTCGAAGACAATGGTGAAAAATGCACATTAAAGTTGTTTTAAAGACCAAAAATACTGCGCACAACATGATGACGATGAGTGAGACACAGAGAGTGAAAAAATGTGGTGTGTTGCTTTTTATATTCTTGTATCGATACCTATTGGCTTTTTGTTAAATGCAAATGCGGAAAAGAAGAAAACGATTATTATGGTATAAACTGTTTGTCGTTTTTGGAATAACTTGACATTGCACCCAGCAAAGAAAATCTTGTCTAGTTATTATTATATTTTGGTGGAATATTTCTTTGTAATTCATTATCAACTCGCTTTTATGGAATGCTTACATTCAGCAAAAAAAATCGCTTACTACTTCTGAATGGGTTTAACATGAGTTATGTTATGACTGCAGATGACACGATGACTCATCCCAATTCCAATTTTGTACGTTCAAATGATAATAATTGTTTTATTTGGTTGGTTGCGTCCCGAAATTGAACATTACTTAGTGGCAATGATAACGATGGGAGCGAATGCAGTGCTCTTGATGACGAGAACACGGCTGAGTGGCTGTGGAATATCTTCACCAAATTGCAATAAAACGTCCTACTTTTCATGCTAATATTAGCTCTTGGTTTTGAGTAAAAACGAGAGCATGGTTCACTCCAAAAATTGGATCAGTGTATGAACCAAATCTTTTTTCAAAAAAATAGAAGGTGCAACTTGTTAAGCTTAAAATAACATATCACCCTTCTAATATTTCTCAATGGTCTCAAATGTTGGTTTATTTTATAGCGTTCATGTATCATCCGCACTATTTCAAACAAAGATATAAATATTTTTTGCTAAAGGAAATCTGGAATGGCTTTTCTAACCCATAAAGCATCCAAGTAATAATCCATAGTGGCACCTGCTGACAAGGATAAATGCAAAATGTGCTAGCTGAAGCTCGCCGTGCAAAAATTACTCGTTGCTACTAAATGAAATGGAATATTATTTAAGAGGTCTATCTGCAGTTTCCATTTCTGCAAAATGTAATATTTCCTCAACTTATTTACATTTCACGATTCGCCATGAGAATCCAAAGGCTTCTGCCATCAGCTTGAACAGTTACGTCTGTGTCGTTTACATAAGTTTCCATTTCTGCAAAATGTAATATTTCCTCAACTTATTTACATTTCACGATTCGCCATGAGAATCCAAAGGCTTCTGCCATCAGCTTGAACAGTTACATACGTCTGTGTCGTTTACATAAACTGCTTTTGCGATTATAGTAAATATGAATGTACTACATCCTCTCTCTCAAATTTTGGATGTCTGGTTCGTTTTAGGAAAAAATTATCCAGTTTAATGCAAAATTGAAGGAGGATATGATAGAGAGACAGATGCGCATTAGCATTCTTCATCTGCAATTCTGTAATAATGTTTCATTTTGCATGTGTAATGTTCCTCTTCCCTTTGTCGTAAAGGACTTAGGTATTTCGAGGCGTATCAAATCACTGAGGCAATTTTCGTCTTAGTCGATGTCGCCAATCTCACTCGTCACATAGGCAAATACATGTAATTGTACTGTAAGCAAAAATTTTATGCTTTCGCATCTTTAGACGAGAAAAAAAGCTCCACTTGGCCCAATGTACATATCTCTACAATGTGCCACACTCGCATGATAAACGCTTTTATAGGTTTTCCTAATCCTTTGTTACACTGGCTTTGTGACATGCAATGAAAGTATGCAGTTGTCATCAGGAAAGGCAGACTCATTCACAAAAACTCTCAGAAGCCAAGTAGACCGACAGTAATTATGATAATTACGCGACATAGTTCGTAAGCTTAAAAACGTTGCACGGCAAAAGGGATATGTTTTTGAACCAACTATTCAGTGTTTACTTTATGCTCTTCTGCCTCGCATTATTGTTCGAGAGTCCTTTTAAGTTGCAGTGCGTCGTCCACGAAATCCGCAAAAAAAGTGCTGAATTCTTAATAGAGCAAAACCATATTGAAATATAGAGAAGGAAACTCACCAAAAGTACCAAAATAGAGATAAACAATTACGTGAAAAAAATAACACGGCAATGAAAAAAGTGCTGAATTCTTAATAGAGCAAAACCATATTGAAATATAGAGAAGGAAACTCACCAAAAGTACCAAAATAGAGATAAACAATTACGTGAAAAAATAACACGGCCATGCCAGAGCATACAGACTCATCCCCATTATTATCATCACATTTTGTGTCATAAGTTATATATTTTTTTCTAAGTGAAAAAATCCCAGTGCACTTGTTCATAAATGCCCACAACACCAAAATACTTTTGGCGATTGCGGAGATGAAACGTATATACTCGCACCACGAGGAAAGAAACGACTGTTTTGTTTGCACGTTTTCCAAACGTGTTTATATGAGGAGGATCTATGGAAATAGTTTACAGTTTTTTCTTCGACAGACCCGACATCTCACACATTTTTCAGTGGAAAATCCCTTTTCTGAACTTTATCTTTTCCGAGCAACATGTTTTCAAAAAGATAGATTCTGAAAACATTGGAAGCAGTTGAAAGTTCGCAACGGATTTGGCTCTTCCTCTTGTGTAGATTTTCTGTGAGCTGTAAAGATTCGTTCGGAAATGTTTCATTCGATTTTTTTCTCCGCATTTGAATGAAAAAGGCATTGTGTGCGTGCGTGCTGTTTCTGTGTGGGACAGTCATCTATATGGTGCAATATGGTGTTACATTACTTGAGTTTCAGGGAATAGATAATATACAGTTTATAAACAGCGTTTTCGTAATTGTTGCGTGATCACAAAAAAGTCAGAAAAGTGAACAAGGATTTTTTCCTCTTCATATATTGTTGTTGATTGCGTGCGACTCATTTCGCTAAAAAAATGTAAGTATCATTGAACCTAATCTGCATAATGTGCTTTTGCTCATAAAAGGAAAATGGCAATTGGTGAAATGGTGACAATAACTTGAAAGTGTTTTCAAAACACACATTGTATTTCAAATTATATATATGTATGTGCTCGTTGGAGCCATATGGCATCGAGTTTTAAGTCAAACTCCACAAAAGAGAAACAAAAGGACGAAGGGAATCCTCTGTGCTGAAAGCGTATTATTGTGCAACAATATGGCACATTTTTTACTTAAAGAGAACATGTCATCATCAAGAAAAGTGAGGATAAGATAATCATATTAACATTAGTGTGTACAAGAACATTGCGTGTTACTTACACGCAAGCTTAATTTTTTTAGGGAAAAAGTCAGATCTGAGAAAAAAATCGTTGCTGTCAGTTCGTCAGTCTACTGAAGTAGGTGGAGTGCTTTATATTGGTTACCACGAGGGAATCTCATTTTAAGCTCGTTCGATGACATAAAGGACTCATCACGAGAGACAGAGCAGATCTTTGTCTGCTGAAAGTGATCTTTTTCTTGACGAAAATGGAGATTTTTGTGTGATTTGTGAGTGGCTTTCAGTATGTGGTAATGGCGGGGAATGGGACATACAGAAGAGGGTCCCCTCCTGTCCTATCGTTATCATTTACAATTTTATATAGTCATCAGAACTGATGACGATCTTGGAAAGTGGATGAATGGGATGTGAAGAGAATGTTCTTTTTTTCTCTGAATGAATGAATAGGATTATTGTTATTGCCACATTGCGAAAAAAGTTATCAGTTCAAAACATCCCATCCATTTGTCTCAAAGATGTTCCTTTGTGGTGATAAGCCTGTAATACGTGAAATGGAAAAAAGGCGGAATCAAAATCGTGACATTGCACGCTGGGTGATATAATAATCAACCCAAAATCCTCATTGTTTTTTCCTCCCTCGTTAAAGGAAAAGTGTGTGTGTGACTGTTTTCGCCTAGATATTTTCTCCTGAAAAAAAAAATCAGTTCACATGTTTCACCATTTCGCTTTTCTCATTTTTCTGACAGTTTTTGGTCCTTTAAAGATGGGATGAATTAAGACATGTATTTTGTGTGTCACCGTCAAATACACATCACGTCCCGGGATTTTTCCACGTCTGCATAAATTGTTACCGGAAGTCGGGAAAGATGAACAAACAAGATTTTCCCCTTCTGTCTGTTTTGTTCTACCTAATTTTCTTTAGGATTCGGCTTGTTACTCTACTTACGTAAAATGATTGCTGAAAGACTGGATGATTGACTGCTCGCCAACTTTTTTTGTGTTTATCTCGAGGAAAATATAAGAAAAATCCATAAAGAGCATGAGCATTGAGGAAGCG
>JAHZMY010000396.1:8689-19926 GCA_027743915.1 Seira sanloemensis
CATCAGGAACGACTAAATTCCGTTCTCCTTTGATGCGTAGGTCCATATCTGAAGTTATACCTTCAACCTCCAAATCGGCTTGCGATTCGTCTTCAAAAGTGTTGGAGGAATCATGAGCTTGATTAGGATTACTCTCTTCGAAAGTATTTTCTCTATCTGTTTCTTCTAATGCAGAACGAACAAACTCCTCGTCAAAAGCCTCGTCAAGCGCTTTCAACTCCTCCGAATCTACTTCACCGAGTAGGAGTTGTTCGTTACTTTCTGCTTCAGCTAGCTGATCAGTGAAGTCCTGATTATTTGCTGCAGTCAATGGCTGATTAGCAGTGAATCCAATGGAGCATTCGTCACTAAAAAACTCCCCTCCAAGCCCTAGATTTGTTTGAATTATTTGATCTCCAGAGCTCAACGGAGAAGTTTGTGGTCGAGGAGGTGTATTTAACGTACTTCCTTGTCGACTTTTTAAATTCTCTGATCCAAGGCAGGAACTGAGACAACATAGGATTATTTTTTGTCATCAGTGGGTTTACTGAAGGCATAAAATCCGTGACATTATCAAGATCAAATAGGTGGCTATCCATGACTATGATGAGGCTGATTTATTTGTGGTAATGATGCTGTCCGGGGACCGGGAACGATTTTTCAGGCCCACATGGTTCCTGCTGTCTACAAATTGTAAACAAAAAACGTTTTTCAACCACTTCAAACGAAAATGTACATAGGTAGGTATACCTATTGGAATGCATTGTAATAATGTCCACTGCCACTAACTATTTATCACAATTCCCTATCAACTTTACTTCTCTAATGTCCATCTTAGGCATATTGGTGCGATCAGATAATGAAACGGAAACGCTTTTTTAATTTATGCAAAATATTCAGGATTAAGTCGATATTATATGATATGACGATATTGTGTAAAGGTAAGGAAGGGACCCACTCTTTTTGGAGTAAAATATGGCCTAGTCTACACTAATTTTTATGAATAAAAATGCATACATATACCAAAAATCTAAATGCACTTTTTACAATTTGTAAATCATCTTTACAGTGGCATAGGAAATTCTTGAATGCACGATGCTTTTATAAACGTTTTTACCTGATTGTCTGAGAAAGATGGTAGTTAGCAATCGACCGTGACATTCAAATTATTTAGTCTCTTCAAGAATCTCCACCACTGCTTTCCCCATTCTTCGCCCTTCCAATTTTAAAAATCTTCAATTAGGACTGTTAATCCGCTTGTTTCTTCCTCATCATCAATAACTGATCTCGCATCACACTACACTACTCTGATTAATAAACCACTGCGTAAACTTCCAAGTTTCGTTAAATATTTGAAATAATGAACTAAAACAGTATTAAAACTGCTCATCAGCTTTAAGCTAAACAGCTTAAGCTAAAGGGTGGGACAATACGAAAAAAATATGCCTGACTCTGAATAAAAACGAAGAAGTGGTTACGAACCAACTTTGTAATCTTTTCTGCATTATTCTGTCGCTAACACATTAAATTGGGATATACATACACGCAGTGTACTATATTTAAGTACCTAATTGAGCTCCTTTAGCCTCACATTTTTTGTCTCTCGTCAGAAAGAGCTCCTCACTCTTTCTTATCTTCTCCATTACACTTCCCTATCTTTTCCACGAATAATTATTACATCACGAGAACAGTAGTGAGTCAGTTCAATTGATACATTAATAAACTCAGTGCAAGTTGCACAGTTAGGTAACAGGGTAAGGGTGGTGATAATCTTCTTGAGTGGTTAAATTAAATGTTCGCTGTTCCACTCAGCCCATTTTTATGACTGTTTTGGGACATATGGAATGGACAAATATTGCTGAAATGCAAGGGGGATGTTGAGACGATATTGATAGCTTTCTCTCTTTTGGCTGATTGATGAGTGCAAGTGCATGCAACATGATCATTTTTATGGGAAACGGATTACCTAATTTTTCTCCATGAATGTCCTTTTTGTCAATGATGCCGATGTGGATGTGCCAAAAAAAGATATAAACTAATACACAAAAATTATTGTTTTAGTTTTTTAAGTTTTATTTTATTTTGTCGTTTTTTGGTTTTCTTTTTTATGTAAGATTTTTTTTGTCATTTTCTCAATTATTTTAAAAACGCTTTTTTCTTTTTTTCAAGTTACATAATTTTAAAAAGTTTCACAATAAAATTTAAACGAGAAAATCGAATGCAACACTAATTAAAAAGTATAAAAAGTATACATAGGTAACACATGCAATTAGGAACACAATCAAAGACGAAAAGTACAATTTGACAATCGATAAAAACAGAGATAATATTTTTGTGGCATTTTTGAGAGATTTTAAAAGCCTAATGTACTGTTGTGACATGCACAATCTTAACTAAACTAATGCATAACAAAATTGATAGTTGCTTATAAATAATGAATAAAAACTTCTTTTTTTTTATTTTATAAGAAATATACTCAACATGTACTCTAGACTTTGCAAATTGCAATTTTACATAACGTACATATTAAACATCTTTCTACAGTGAAACATCGTCTCCTCATTGAGGAGTCCTCAACACTTTTCTTTTTATGACTGTCAGAACACACAAGTTTCATTGAATAAAATACATAATCAAATTAAAAAATCGACGAGAGCGCGGCCGAATTGATTAATACTAAAAGGTACAAAAGTCCATCGGAAGAATTTAACTTAATTCCTAGTCCAAATTAAGATCAAGTTTGATTTCGAGTTCCTGGAAGTAATCAAAGAAGATTTCATAATATAACAGTACTAAAATAATTGCCTTAACATGCTATTATTGTTCATGACATCATTCAAAAGAAAAGTGTTCTCCAAAAAGCTATTTAATTCTTACTAGATTCTGCTTCAGCATCAATTGCAATAGTCATATTCGAGCCTAATCCAATTTTAAACGTGAGGCTGCCAGGATTACCTTGCGCGCTGAGGTCGTCTCCGTGAAGTATCATTTGCTGCTGAACCTGTCGAACTTCCTCCGGAGTAGGCATGGACATTGTGGCAAGCCGTTGAGACATGACCACCTGGGGCGGCGCCTGATTTCGATTTAAACTGATTGCGGCTTGGACCATCCTGTTCACGTACTCGATCATCTTGACACCTTTCCTCGCGTCCGCAGAATTTCGGCTTTCAGCTTCTTGAAGACGCTGGCTCAAGTTTCTGATCTCGGTCTCCTTCTCCTGGATCGTCCTTGAATGATCGGCTTTCAACTGGTCAAATTGCTGGCTGATGGTTGACTTTTCAAGTTGGAGCTGAGACACCTGTTGTTGGAGGTCCAGCAACTGCTGCTTCTTCTTGTCTCGATTCAGTTTTGCGGCCTTCGCGTTCTTCACGCTGGGGTCGGTCTCGTCCTCCTCCTCGTACTTGCGTTTTCTGCGCGCCTCCTCACTTTTGCTCGCGATTTTGGGTTTCATGCAGGTTGTTGAAACTGGCTCAGTCTTTACTACAGCTTGTGATGTTGATGATAGTGAGTTCACCCTGCTGCGCATCTCGGTGCCGTTGAGACTGGCCAATGCCAAGGAGGGGGTGGTAGATCGTGGTAGTTGTTGAGAGGAGGCCAACAGGTCAACTGAGCTTTCTTCCGCAAAAAGCATTACGGTGTTATCTTGGATGTTTCTGCTGGTCTGCACAGATTTTCTCCTCTGACGCTTGGAGGGCTGATTATTGATGGGTGTCTCAGTCTCAGGTCGCTCTACTTTGATGTTGGACTGAAAAGCAGTGTGGTGATTTTGATTCAGACCCAAGCCGTGAATGTCTGCGGCATTGATGGTGGAGGTAGGGCCCCCTACTGTAGGGGTGGCAGCCGTAGAGGTGGATGGAAACATTACGGTGCTTGGCTCTGGATCATTTTCAGTAATGGAATACAAGTCAAAGTTGTCATTCAGAAAATTGTCGTCAATATTGCTCTCCTGGGAGGCTTGCTGCTGCTGCTGTTGTTGGTCACAAGGGGCAGCATTCCCTTGACCTTGCCCGTCGACAAAGCCGTACATTTCGACTTGCATTTGCGAGAGAAAGTCGTTAGTAGTCTTGAGGAGACCGTCGCACGAGTCTCCACCCTTCTCCAAATCTTTTTCCGGGTTGTTATACAAGGGGCTAAATACTTCGTCGTATTCGGAGTACTGAAAGTTCATTATAGCTTCTGCGTCGTCTAAATTAAAAGAAGCCATTTCGTCATAAGTGGATACTGGTGGGGTGTTAATTGTTGGGGAAATGTTTTCCCACAGAGCGTTGCTTTTCACCGAGTTTTCCTCCCCCGCCGTTTTCCAAGCTTGTTCGAACTCCTTCAGTGAATACAGGATGTAGGACTTGACGTGCTCTCTTCGAGTATCAATCAGTAGCTTTTCTTCCTCGTTGTCCCCACTTGGTGGGAAAAGAAAAGGATTCGAAATTAATAGTTTTTGCATTATGATTATTACCCTTTTAAAAGCGGTTCTCGCTTTTCAGAAGTACTCGTACCTTGAGTTTTATTAGTCAGGAATTCCTTGTTTCCTCTTCGGGTTAACTCTGGACTAAAGGTCACTTGAAGGTTAAGCTGAAATATCAAAAAAATATCACTGGTCAGTAAACAGTCAAACAACCATTTTCGAAATAATTTCGTAGAAATATTTCCAAAAATATCTGTATTTTAATTCAATACCGAAATTGATCACACAATATTTTCCCCTTTTCAATAATTATCTCAACTATTCTCAACTTTGAACACTTAATAGCTCTTATTAAATAGGTCTTGTGACTTCAGTAAGTAAAATGGAAATGACTCATTCCTCTCCACATCGTCTACCTAGTATAGCGCAAGTTTATTGCATCAGCCTCAAAAAAATATACTTGAATGTCTGTTCGTTCTTGTTCCATTCGCTACCTTTCTCACGCAAGCGCAGCGGACCCCCGAAAGGCCCCAGCAAAGCCAAGATACATATATGCACAGCACTAGCGTTGGGTATTTCTAAACGCTGCCGTGATATCGAAGTAGGCGGTGCTCGACGAAGAACTTGCGCTGTGAGAAGCTTTCAGTGCATTCCTTTCTGTATTAAATATGTAGCCCAATAATATGCAGTCAAGTCAAAGGAATTTACATGAAACTCTACTAGTACCTCCTCAAAGTCAATTAAATCCGTAGAAATGTATTAATATGGAGAGCAAATACACACACGTGTAATAAACCCAATTGAACTCAAGTAGCTTTTCTGCACAGGCGCTAGCAAAAAATGAGGGACAGAAGAGCTAAACGACTTTTTAAAACCTGCGCGTCGACCATTATTGCATTGCCACCTACAAAAAAATTTTTTGCTCCTTTCTTCTCATCACAAGTTTACCTGGGCTAACTTTACCATACTAAAGTGATAGAATGAGCAATGAAGGCAGGTGAATGAATAGAAAGAAATGAGAATGAGTCATCTTTTTCCACGTAATGGCAATATCTCGCACTTTGCCCCTGACGATGTCCTAGATAAACACTTTACCAAGTCATAACCAAAGTATAATCAAGTTACGTAGATTTACCTGTAGTTGTGAAATTTGTGATGCTGTCTGTAGTGAGATAAGTGAGCCAACGGCATAGACGAAAATAACTACCTACCATCCAAAAAGATCAATTATGTTATGACGCAAATAGATGAGTTTGCATGTCACTGAAAAATAAACCACTTATCCTGCCGCTACCACTTTACCACTCTAACTCACAAAAACATATTTTGCAACTTGCTTCAACAAATTCACGTAATTATACATGATACCAGAGTGAAAGCACTATCTATTTTGTCTTTTGTCTAACGCCGAGATCATGGTCATGACTTGTGACGGAGCTAAAAAAAAGCATCATTACATCTTTCTTTAACTGTATAAATATGCACCTTTAATGATGGCGAAACAGCTTAATGATGGCAACTCTGCTAATAACTAACTAATACTTAAAAACCCATGGACTTCTGCAACTGTATGTACTTCATAGATATTAAATGCTAATGTAATAATAATAAGTTGATAATAATTACGTACCTTATTAAGTTTCGTCGGTCGGGCTGGTTAAATTGCAACTGATTGCTTTGAGCACAAACGGATATATAACTGCAATTTAAAGACGAAAACAAATAACCTCGAAGTTTTTAACGGGGAAATATTACCGGTAGAAATATTTCCACCAAAGGAAAATGTAGGAATACCTTTTTATTCACTTTTTTAAGTGGTAGCACCTCTATTCGATCAGTCAATAAATATTTCGGTTTGAATACCACACAACAGTACAAAAATATTATAATTTATTTATATTTCTTCTTTATAAGTTCCTTCTCAAATGACAGGAAAAAAATCCGGAAATCTAAACTGCCACTTTCCGAGACAGCAAAAAATCCTGCGTCTTATCACAAACAGCTCCTGGCGTGAAATGGGCAAATGTTAAGGCCGACGTAAGATTTTACATGGGCTCATGGGCATGAAGGAACAATACCATCATCACACTTTTTGGTCCTGTACAGTCCTGCTCGCAAAACGCTTTTAGATTTTCGGATATAAATATCAGGAGCACATTTATATATATAAGAATGCTCTATAAAACATGCTTTTTCCAGAGAAGCACGTTTGGCAATACCCTTTCTTCGTTAAAGCACTCAACATTCAGAAGAATGGGGATGTTATTCAACTTGAGGAGAAACGTTTGAAAAAACGTTTGTTCAAATTTTGCGCTATCTCCCTTACCATTGGCTGTAGTAAGCACACAATAGCAATTACATAAAGGACGAAAGGGTTAAAGCTAGAGTGAAAAAGCACCTGCAACTTCGGAAATACAAGCCCGTCTTAAAATCAAGGCATGTGTGAAGGAAAAGGTGTGAAACATTTTGTTTAAAAAAAATTGGTAGAGTTTTGAAAATATTATGTAATATTGTGACATGCAAACACTAAATGGAACCTGAAAGAATGTCACACTTTTGCATTTATTTTGTAAGAGTGAATCAATAGCGATTGTATTGGAATTTTTATTAAATCAGTTTTACATAGTTTTGAACAAACAAGAAATCCCCGGTATAAATATTATTCAAATGAGTTTAATTGAAAATACATGGAGCTCGATCGAGCTTGAGAATTTGTGTGAATTAGGAAAATTGAGTGTATTGTTATGTAAAGCACCTAACACACAAAATGCAATAATAAGGCCAATTCTTGGAAATCCCTTTGCGTAAGTGTTTGCATCAAAAGAATGAAAAGAGAACACTTTTTTTTACCTCTGAATGAATATCTGTGTCCCAAATTCATGTTCTGTCTTGCTGAGTTTTTACTAAACACGCTCAGGCTCACATTTCCCTACTAAAAATTGGTCGATCTTCATGAAATCTCATTAAATTACATTAAAATATTCTACCGAGTAAAACAATCGTGGGATGCTCTTTTTCTGACCTAGAATTGAAAACGGAACTTTTTGCTTCTGGCTTCCCATAAAAGAATTTATCATCCAAAGCTCAAATGTTTAGCTATAGATTGCCATGAAAAGTGATGGACTTTTTGATGCAAATGAGACCAAAAATATCTTTCCAAGAAAACTAAATCCTAAAGCCAAGATTGATGAAAAAGTATGAAGGAACATGCTGGATTTGTTGGGGTGAAGGCACATCGATTTTTATAAAATGCCATGAACAATGAATGAAGGATAATGCTATATGATTTTTATGCAAAATGATGAAAGAAAGATGTACACAACAGTCATTCATTTATTATGGACATTTATTATTTAATCTCAATCCTTAAATCAATAACATTTTTTGGCTTCCCAACACAAACAACGCATAATTATGATTGCACTGTTTTCATATAGAGGTCTATTAACTTATTTAACATGGCTAAAATGTACTACAATAATATTGTAAAAGAGTAAAAGTTACATATAAGTTAAAAAGAACGCATTAAGTTAAAGCCGGAGCTATTATAATGGTATATTTAAAATCAAATTTTGAATCAAGGCAAAACATTTGTAACTCGAATTTTGTATTATGCATACGGATACATTTTAACGTTAAAAGTGTACAATAGATCTTGTAAAAAGGGATTAGAATGGATTATATAAGATGTAAAGTTTTTAAAATAAAAAATACTGATTAAGCAACAATAATAAAGTTTTTTTGCGAACAGCTAATTGTAATTTAAAATTAAGAAAATATCTGTATGCTGTCTTCAAAAAGCTGTCTATAAGCATAAATTATGCTTTACTTTGTGCTTTTTACTATTGCTTGATCCGTCGTCATTTCATTTTTTTTATTGCGAACTAGTTATGTATATAATAATTAATACAACTGGTCTATATATGCATTTTACGGTTTGTCAAATACCTTTTAAAAATGAAAGCTTACAAAAAGAGGATAACTACATCAATCAATGACATAATAATGAAATTAACTCAAGTCTTATATAAAACTCTCATGGCATACATGTAAAGAGTTCTTTTTTTTGCATTTTCAATCAACTTTCACCTGCACTAATACGTATACCAGTGGGTTTTTTAAAGCAACCAGGTAGGAAAGTAGGAACAATAAAATATTATTACAATTGATAATCATATACATACATTATAATGTATAATATTATGCACATTCGTTTTCTTTGGATTTAGAAAAATTATTTGTTTTCATTGTCACCCTACAGAACTACAAGTTCTTGTAAAAAGAATACAAGGCGCACGCGTTTCAGTTAATTTTTTTTTGTATGAGTTAAATATATAATAATAGATCATGCATGTTTGGGGTGCGCGTCGATACACACAGTTTTGTTCCTAACTATATAGTTCACCGTTGTAAATACATTGTACTTTTATAATAATAATCATACGATAATCTGTGTGTGTACACCTTTATGCTTCTCATTTTGGGGAAAAAGCTCTAAAATTAGTCATAACAAAATATAAAGAGGAACTGATATTAGTGGGGTGAAATGAGAGTGGCGTGGTGTGCCACTCAACAAGAAAACAACAAAAACTGGCTTTATACGAGAACAAGAGACATTTTTTTAAAATAAATTATAATCATCGTTAGCGTAATCAAAAACGTATACCTAATTAACTGTCATATGGATACTTACAACAAAAACTGTTTTACGTAAGCATCCTCATTCCAACCTACATATCAACTTCTTGATTGTCGAAACTTATTCCATTCTTCTACAAGAAAAGCAGTAGACTGCACCGGAAACAAGTAATTTGCGAGGCGACAAAGATATTGAAGATTTACAAATTAATGTAACATTGCGTGCACCTCTTCCATTTATGTACCTTTTTTTCTAAACACTCGCGAACACACATTTCTCGAACGAATTAGTAAATCATGTCCATTCACACAGCTATACGTATACAGGTTAGACTTTTCTTAAATTGTGAAAATCAAGATCACGTTAAAAAGGCAAGTAATCTTAAAGCATATTATACCTTCGTATGAGGAAAAGCGCTTGAAATATATATTGCAGAGACATCATAATTAAAAATATTTGGTTCACACCTTGACATCCATCATCACTTAAAATTAAAAACCGATCATTTCTTCGACAGCGCATTCGCGACGACATAATAGTATACAGTTAAGGTAAGTATTATCAGCAATAAACAACAAAATTAAATAAACTTTTTTTGACATTGATACAAAATATAAAGTTGAAATAATTCTAGCAAACACCAAAAACTATTTTATATAATGTACATTACAACGATGAAAAGTGAAAGTGAGGTCTATTAGTTCCCTGTTTATTACAAACATTTTTTCCGAAATAATTAGTATATAGGTATATATATTATTATTATCCAGTAATCCATTATATATGTTTAATTAAATACCACTAGCCACGAGTAAAAATCTGGGTGAAATCGACATATCTCTTTCGGGGTACATTGCGAATTCAGTTTGCTCAGAGAATATTTAACAAATGTACCCTAACGAATAATAATTTGCACTTTGACCGTTCCTAATAATGCACTCAAAAAATCTTTCATCACACATTCCTGCTTGTGTTAACAGCAATCAGGTTAATCATATACGTAATAACATCATAGCTTTTTGATTATTTCCCCATGAATAGTTATTTGTATAAGTTTGCTATGCTTAATGACTTTGTTTTCAAGTAACAAATTATGTGGAACAAAATCATTAAAAATAATAAAATGTTTATGCATGTGTGTAACGGTTTTCCCAGCGGTCAACTTATACCAATTATAATAAGTAAGAAACTACTCTGCGTGAAAATATATAAAATAAAATATTTGTCGCAATCTTTAAACTTTTCCGACTTTAAGAATCCCTACGACTGACATTGAAAGTTGCACATGTACTGAAGGACAATAATTAATCGAGTTGAATCTGAATGAAAATGAAGAGCCAGCTTTGAACTTGGTCTAATCCGGAGGCAAGTAGGTAAACAATTTGTAACGATCCCGGATATGTGGTCTGACATCTTCATTCTGAAATATAAAGAAACCCCAGCTTTAGCCCATACATTCAATACAAGTTTTATTACACAATGAAGAATATCATAACAGATTTTTTAAAAAACTAACCATCCTGACTAATTTTTCCAAAAATGGGACCAGATTTATGAGTTCCCGGTCGTTCTCATCTACGAACCAGCTCTCAATAGGAATACCGTTTTCCAACTGAAAAAAAGTTTTAGAGTTTTAAATTTTTTCCCAACTCAAAGGATTGTCTAAGAAAGAGATCAATTGTTTCAATTTTAGTATACCTGATATCCAAAAGCTTGTGGAGAATTATCGACAATGATGACTTTGGAGAGATCACGACCAAGTATACTCAGGTCCTTAATGTATTTACCATTAATGCACAAACAGTGCTCACGGAAAAGTCGATATCTGAAAAAATTAAAGTAAAATTAAAGAAATTATTCTTCACCTTCAAGGGGATGAAATTCTTGTATAGAGACCAAACGTAAAGTCATTGTAGAGGCTTACTTGATCCACTTTCGAGCAGGATCCAACAGATCGAGGATCTTGTTGGCGTATACTTTTTTCGAAGCAGTGAAGAGAATGACTTCGAACATGGTAGACACGTGTTCCAAAAACTCCCTAAAGTAAGGTCTTGTTCGTCCATAAACCTAAAGAATCACAAAATATTATAATTTCTCATACAACCCAGTACAGCTAAATCATTGGCATTTTATTTTTTAAAAAATTGTTTCCCATGTTTTAAATAACAATTAAATCATCAAATGATTCTAACTGTCGCTCGATGGGACATATATTTT
>JAHZMY010000397.1:0-11648 GCA_027743915.1 Seira sanloemensis
AAAAAAAACTTTGAACTAAATAAAAGTAGATGAGCTGATTCAAGGAACAGGCCTAAAAATGAGAAAGGGGGAAGAAGCATAATATCTATAAGAAAAAACTGGAAGATTTCAGGAAAAAAACTTAACTAGAAATGTATGTGCGTATATTCACTCATCAAACTTGTTCCAAAAAAGTCATGAAATCTTCAATTCGTTTTGTACAATTTCCTCCATTTGGGAGATCCACTGCTGGTATCTGGGGTAGCTTGGTACAAAAAAAAACTAATTGTGATTATTGCAGACCTCATATACATACACTTATACTAGCACAATCTGTTTTTTCATCAGCATCACGAAAACTCTTTTTTAAGTGCACATGTTTCCTCTTGTGTAAAAATTGCTTTCTTTAAATCGACTATGGACTTTTATAATAATTATTTTAATGATTTTTTCCTCCTGTCGGACATTTTTTCTACACGGTCGGGTCGGCTAATCTTTTGCCTGCTCCTCAGGGCGACCACGAGGATGAGGATGAAGAAGGAGAGTCATTTTTTTCTTATGGAGTTTTTTCTCCCGTATAAAAAAACTGGTGGAAGATATAGAAAAGGCCATTGATTTCCCTTCCTTTGTTAAGCAGGGCTGAAGTCTTGAGTTTTGTTCAAGTCGATATTATGCAGAAGCGCTAACAGCTCGAGCCAAAAGGAGACTTCTTGCTGCTATATGTATGCATAATATTACCATTCCAAGTGACCATATATGGCAGTCTTGAGTTTTCTTCAAGTCGATATTATGCAGAAGCGCTAACAGCTCGAGCCAAAAGGAGACTTCTTGCTGCTATATGTATGCATAATATTACCATTCCAAGTGACCATATATGGCCCTCCAAGACTACTGCCGTGGAAGATTGGATTTCTTTTGGTGTGGTTACTTTTATAAATAATGAGCATACTGGAAAGTCAAGAAGTTTGATGTTTTTTTTCTCTTCTGATTATGCCTCCCAGGATAAAAAAAATATACATATGAACAGCAACGTGAGTTTTTTCTTTGAAATGAAGCGTTCGCTGCGGCTATGTAAATGTAGATATGTTTTCAGCATTTGCACCCTGTGCCTGATTCCAGACCAATTTTTATCTCTGGATAGGGTTTTTATACGGGGAAAATGATGTATGGAGGGTCGCTCACGAGTTTGATTTAAAACTCATGGTTTAAATCAATCGTTTTGCAGTCGTGACTCAAAAAATTGAGAAGCTTCGTGTGGTATATGGTAATCGTTGAAGATGATAATGTATTTATTATTCTGACTGCATTGTGAGTAATTTTGGTGTTGGATGGAGTCTTCGTGATATTTGTGTGATGGGGAAATTTGATGAAATCGGTTTTCACGCGTTCCAACTTTGAAGTAAATTGTAGGCATCGAAGAAGAAAAAATTTGAAAGTTGCTGGCATTTTTTTGGAGGGGTAGCTGGAATTAGGAATTCCGACGAAGGGTTAATTTTCTCTAATTAAATTGTTTGTGAGGAATGTAAAAATTGCAGTCGTGACTCAAAAAATTGAGAAGCTTCGTGTGGTATATGGTAATCGTTGAAGATGATAATGTATTTATTATTCTGACTGCATTGTGAGTAATTTCGGTGTTGGATGGAGTCTTCGTGATATTTGTGTGGTGGGGAAATTTGATGAAATCGGTGTTCACGCGTTCGAACTTTGAAGTAAATTGCTGGCATCGAAGAAGAAAAAAATTTGAAAGTTGCTGGCATTTTTTTTGGAGGGGTAGCTGGAATTAGGAATTCCGACGAAGGGTTAATTTTCTCTAATTAAATTGTTTGTGAGGAATGTAAAATAACAAGAAAATGTTCTTGGAAGAAATCACAATATTTTAGGTTTGAGAGTTTTAAGAAAAAAATGTGTAAGGTATGAGTTCATTAGTAATGATATGATGCAATTAATGTTTGACAGTGAATGTAAATCTATGATGGGAAATAATAACTAATCACCCGTGTACTTTTGGTGTGACAGTTCGAAGAATTGAGTTAATAAAATATGTAAGGACGTAATTAATGTTTTCTAATGGTATAGATTTTTAATTTATGACGATTTTGTAAGGTTATTAAGTTAAATCGCTTCGAGGGAAAATATGAGTTAGTGCTATGGCTTAGGTAAAACTTATTTGATCTTTGACATTTACCTGCATTAACTCACTTTTCGTTAAAAACTTGGTGGTAAAATTATAAAACTGACTTTAGAATTTCAAGATTATTTATTAGGCTGAATTTGAGTGCGTGTTGTACCTTGATGACAAGCCCTTTCAGCAATCGATGTTTTGTAGGGATTAAATAGCTCAATCGATAAAGTTAATCAATAAAGAATAATTTAATCACTGAAAGGCAATATAATTTACATGACAAAAGATTTTATTGAAAAGTGATACAGATATTTTCGGATTGATTTAATGAAGTCAAAATATTTTCACTGGGACATAAATTGATATGACCTACATACATGCCTTTTGGATTTGCTTGCAACAAACAATATCCACTTTTATAAAGAATGCTGATAGTTTAAATTTAATTTACTGATTTATTTAAGAGAATATAAGTTTAGTTAAATGAGATCAACACTAAACACATTTTTGCTTAAAAAATTACCCTAATGGTTAAAATTTCAATCAGCCAACGACCAGCTTGTTTCTCACGTTGATTTAATCTAATTTAAATATATTCTCAATTCGATGACACCTAGATTAATTAAGCTCACTCAGACAAAAGTCCAATAGATCGTGGCTAATGCAAACTAATGAGTCAAGTATGATTTTTCACAATAATTACATGTCACTTTTGAAGATGCTCTAGTATTCCACGCTGAATCAAAATTTCCATGCATAATACAATATCTCCTCTGTAGAAGTGAAATGAATAGAGCGTAAAGGTGATGAAGATGATAAAGCGACCGTGGCAAATTCCATCCATCTCTCCCGTACAATCAAAAATATGCAAGGTAATGCGGTGTGAGAAAAACGATCCGGCTGTGTTTTTACTTTCACGGTCCCAGGAGTACCAGACACCATAGATATGAGGTTTACACAATTTCTTTTCTTTCACCTTCTCCCTGATCATTAATATGCATGGATAAACAAAAAATCAACACAAAAAATGTATCGAATAGGGTGAAGCACAAGAAACTAAAGAGCGCAGATCCCCCGATTGTAACCAAAAGTCGCAGCTCTGATTCTCGACAGCCACCACCAGTTGATGAGGACGATTACTTACAATCGTCATAATAGTCATTATTATCATGATACATGTAATACAGTCATCAGTCAACGAACAATATTTCCCGATGTAACGTGAAGAGACTTTTTTTTCATCCAAACCTATTATGAAAATCACATTTTTACGCATAAATATGCATAATTATAATGTGCCTCCCATTATAATACCAGCACAAGATTAAAAGCCTTTACAAAGAGCCGAGATTTGAGATTTGAGACCTTGAGAGTCGTATAGTAATAATGTTCTAATTATTATGGAAGTCATGCACTTTCAGACTTTCATCTCTTTTCGCCAACTAACAAGCCGGCACTGGATAGACAATACTTGGTGATCTGCATAAGTACAAAAAAATCTCTGGGATGATGATGGTGATTATTTTAAACAGTTTATAGTGTATGGGAATCCGAGTTCAGAAGAAATGAAGATTCATCATAGTGAAAAAAGTAATTCATTTTTTACTCCTTTTAAGTCTTTGTAAGCTTCTGTGAACTTTACCGGAAAAAAGAAGGAAGGAAGCGGGAGATGTAGCTTTTTTATGCATATCATTAGTAGTCTGATCTCATCTTTTTTTATATTTTAAGTCTTCTTCTGGAGTTCCCATAAAAAAGGGAAGCTGGGGTGAATGGAATGAGAGATTATTCATCATGATCATCACGATCACCATCAAAGCAACTCTCTGATTCATTGAGAGATGCATCATTTCGCTTTGTTTCTTTTAATGTGTGTCTTCCCTGCTTATGCATAAAATGTGTATTATGCAAGATGATGCATAAAAACGTTTTTATTTATGGCTTTTTACTATCTAAATAGAAGCTGGAGGAGAGTAAATAAGAATAGGAGCATTAAAAATTAGACAATGCATACTGATTTGAATAATATTGTGGATGAGAAATGGAAGGCGGGTTGGCATTTTTTAACTGTTGCATTTTCTCAAAAATGCCGTGTTGTAGAAGTCAGCAAGAAAAGTAGGACTTGTATTTGTACTATTTTAGTTTGTATTTATAAATGATGAACTGTGAGTCCCTGTATGTAGATATTTGACAATGAAAGGAAAATGTTCATTAAAAATGTAGGGAATGGGTCAGTAGGTGTCGAAAAATTCTGGATGTATCAAACACGGTCAAAGTGCTACCGATGTGTGAGATTTGAAAACTTTTATTACATAAACGCATTAAAATACGGATGAATTACCAATCTCAAACATTTAATGGTCAAGTGAGGGTTATCGATTTGATACTAATTTACAGCTTCAACTGCACATTTGCAACGGTGAACCAGCTCGTAAAAATGATCAAAC
Source organism: Seira sanloemensis (assembly GCA_027743915.1). Classification (NCBI taxonomy): domain Eukaryota; kingdom Metazoa; phylum Arthropoda; class Collembola; order Entomobryomorpha; family Entomobryidae; genus Seira; species Seira sanloemensis. Next base: position 4,546 of record JAHZMY010000397.1, read on the forward strand.
TGCTTATCTTTTAAAATTGGTGTATCATTAAAGCCTCACTTTGATAAGTTTAGAAATAGTCTTGAGCGTTTTAGAACTCTTGTTAAATGTTTTATTATGAATTTCGTTCAGCATATATAGGTATATTTAATTATTCCAAATTATTGTGAATCACATTTTTAGTGAAAGTTTTCATCATAGACAATATGTCTACCACAACGGCAAAGCGTCATTATTTCTTGTAAAACGTAAACCCTGCCTACTTTAGTTTGTAAACCCACATGAGGAAATGATTTTTTCTACCTTTAATAAAAATGTACATTACTTGCGCGCTGCTGGGGGATGGAAAATGGAAGGGATCTCACAAGAAGATCGAAATGAACGTTAAGAAAGTTGCAAGTCACAGGGTTGGGTCTCTCCTGAGAGGGAAGTGCATTTTACTCAAGTAGCATTTTAAAACTGGAGAAGCTTCAATGACTCAGTTGCAGAGTATCAAGTTCTCTCCGTAAAAATACATTTTTGAATGGGCTCCCAAAGTATATTTCAAACTTGTCATAAGCCTCTCAGGAGAAAATCCACGTATATTTTTTTTAGGAATTCGAGAATATGCATTAAAATTGGAAGTTGCATTGCATTACCTACCATCATACATATCCAGTTGTGGAGTCTTTTTTTAACGAATGATTCCTCAAGGAATAACCAAACTTATATACATATCCAATTTTCTCCCTTCCCGGCTTCCTCTGCTTGTTAGTTCTGACTTCATCCTCAAATTCGAGTTGAAATTTTTTCCCTGAACAAGAGCAAATAATGGTAATAATAATGTTCAATGTAATCTACATGAGACATGCATCTTCTTTTTTCCCTCTTTTGTTTCATTCAGGAGCCTTGGAGCACATACATGGATATAAAAGTTCATGTGCGCATCCTTAATGTGAAAAAGTTCTTGGTTCAGCTCCAAAAATGCAGAAGAGCGATGTACATTTGATATGCAGATTTCCTCGGTGACGAACTTCTTTTCATAAAAAAAGAAAGGGGGATGAAAAAATGAGCTTTTTTCAAGGTAGATATTTACTTACACACAGTACAGTAAACGAGGCACACAGTCACAGTCTACGTGATATCTGCCTCGCTGGAGACGAATTTTTTTGGTTGGGGATGAAGCTCATCTTCATGATCATTGTCTTTGTCTCATGATGACGATGATGATGATGCTCTCATGGAAGAAACAGTGAATTGTGAATAGAAGAACCGCAGCAGTAGTAAAAAAATGCGAATGATTATGACGACGTTGATGCGGATGCTGATGAGCTCCTATTTTTTTCTGGCTTCACTCACAACTCACACTTACACGCATATAATTTTTACGAGCTGTATTTGCTCGGAGACAATGTCATTGAAAAAATGAAAAAAATATAATACTATCTCTGGTTAAAAGTACTTGGAGTAAAAACAAGAGAGGAAAAATTGTATGCAAATGCAGCCGGAGTGAAAAGAGAGAGAGATGTGAGATGGTCTCCTTTGGAGGAAAAAAAGATGCGTTTTACACATGAATCCTCGCAGACTCACAGAGAGCAATGAGGAAAAAATTGGGAAGATGAGTGAACGTGCCTGGATGCTGGAGAGAAAAAAAGGGGAAGAAATGTTTTGAGCACATAGTTATAGAGGTAGGTATGCATGCAAGCACACATTTTCATTATGATTCATTTCACTTCTGTATTGAGGAGAAAGATGCAGTCACTAGATAAAATGTATTCTTATCAGTTGTCATTTTTTCCCTCTCTCTGGGATGGATTTTTTTATGCATTCCTAAATCCGGTAAGTGCTAATGTGAAAAACTTGTACTTTCTTATTTTCTCCCTGGTTAGCTGCTACATGCGTGCTGTGCATCCAATTTGGCTTTTCGTAATGCTGTTTTTTGGAAGAAGGTAGACGGTTTTGGAAATTTACTTTTTTTTACAAGAAGTCTACTTGAGAAAAGAGGAAATTGGAAAAGAAAGGAAGAGGTTAGTTCCATGAACTAAGAACAATGCAATAAATGCAAAGGATTTTAAAAAGTGGTTGAAGTGGATGAGAAAATCTTCTTTGGGGAGGAAGAATGTTGGAGAGAGCATTGCATCTTGGTGTGCATTTAGCTGTGAGATTATTCAAATTAAATACAAACACACATTTCATCAGGCTTAAATAGTGACGATGATGAGGCTGTGGAGGAGAAGATCTGAGATGATTTTACGGGGTTTAGGTTTGGGTGCATACACACTATCACAACAATCAGACAAAATTAAGAAACTGTAAGGATATTATAATTGTACACTTTATTTGTTTTCGTCTTGGTTATCATACTAGTAATCAGTTTCTACCTCGCTGAATGATAATGATGTCGATTTCATTACTTCTGCTCATTTGGAAATGGAAAGTCTCAGAGATAGCTGGGAATTAGCTCTCAGCATGCAATTCTTGTTTGGAAAAGACTGGAACGGAAGGTCGGTCGGAAGGTGTGTACTTTCCCCTACAAATCTGAAGTGTATACGTCCAAAATTCAACCCTCCGAAACTTACGTAGGCACACCTTACATTCAATATTCGATCTAATTGAACCGTACTCATTGAGCTGAAAGAAGGAAATTGGAATTGGACATTCAATATAATGCCTGTGAAAAGCATGATACGAGCCATACTCACGAAAAACAAATTTATTTTCATTTTCAACATACAAAGAAAATTATACCTGTGCATCATCGAGAGTGGCTCACTTACAATATTCATCCAAATTTCGTGAGGATTCATCATGTCACTGTCAAAGTCTGGATGAACAGCTATAATGTTCGCATCGTGGGTGATCTGCGCTCCTCTGGAGACGCAAGGGAAACGCGAACTATTTCTATATGCTTCCTTAAACTGAGATGGGGGAGTAGTGAACAATAACGGGGGACAATAAATGAAGGTCTGAATGGAGGTGTACACACCGTCTTTCCACCGGAGAATATTTACTTTTGCATTTAGTATGAATCATTGAAAGAAGAAGCCAGAGACAGGTGGAACTGGAATTGTACATATGTATGTAGCTCAGTTCTCAGTTTCTATTTCCATTGTGATAAAGAAAAGATTAGATGGAGATTCCCTGAAGATGATACCGAATCACGTTGAGCCTTAAATGAAAACAAAACGTGAAGAAAAAAAGTTATGAAGGCATGAGCTTTCGAGCTGAGCTCCATTGATACTTTGATAGCTGTGGAAACTTCATCCCAGCATGACTATCGGAGCCGCATGAAGTCCTCCAGTAATCTGTCACTGTCTTTGTTACTTCGACATTTCACATATTTTAGGGAAATGTGATCAGGGGAAAAAACGTGACCCGACTACCTGCACGGTGCTGCTTACTCATATGGCTTTCCATGTTGGGAAGATGACAAGAGGTCATTTCGTGTATTCGATATATGTGTTCCACGCATATTATTATTATTATCTTTCTTTTGGGATTTGTATTTTTGTATTGATGATGAAGGGAAATATGTATGTGAATGCGACTTTCTCCATTCGTTTTGCCTTCCCTGTTGCCCTCTGATTTATTCATTGGTCACGGATATTATGACCCGCAATTAATTCTAGGCTTAACAAGGTATCATCATTTGTGACGTTTTTGGAAGATGGGATAAGTAAGATATGCGCGTGTTTTTGACAGATGATTTGACTCAAGTTTGGATACACTCAATGGAGATCCATGAATCCATGAAGACATCATTTATGACGTTTTTGGAAGATGGGATAAGTAAGATATGCGCGTGTTTTTGACAGATGATTTGACTCAAGTTTGGATACACTCAATGGAGATCCATGAATCCATGAAGTCAGCTGGAGTTCTCAGAATGACAAGTCTGTAGAGAAGAGGAGAGTATTGTTTCCTCCAGTTCGTGTGACTTTGAATGGAATTTGAAAATGTGAAGGATCCTCTTCCTCTCTGCCGTGTTTTGTCTCCCCCATCAGACGCTAAGGAGTAGGGAATTCTTATGCCAGGGTATTAATAGAAAGTCTGAAATTACAATGAAATGAATGCAGTTTCCAGTTTCCCTCCCTCTCTCCGAAAAAAAATTAGGCATGGAAAGGTGGTTTTTCAGCTTAACCTCAGCAAAAATGCATATTTTCATGTCTTAGTCATCAAAAATACTTATGAATACTTGTTGTATCACAACTCACAATATCTCATCATCAACCGTCGTAGAATTCCTCGATTTCATATTAAAATGTTTCGACACGTGCGTATATCGTTTAGGTACATACATACATATCTACATACCACATCATATTCTACCCACTTCGGTTAATATTTTTTTCATATTCATTCTTTTGGAATTTTGAATATTTTTTTCGAGACTTTTTCTCGTCGGTGCTTTTGTCCATGTGTAGTTTTTTTTAAATTGCTAAATTCCACATGAATCAACCGACGTAACGCAGGCATACGGAAAACAATTTTCTGGGGGAGGGATGGGTAAATGCACATACATATTTTCAACAATATTACATTTTCCCCCAACAATGTGAAGCATAAATACACATAATTCTGAGCAAATCACTCACACCCGCCTCAACCTCATCAACCCGCCTCAACCTCATCAGCGTCCTCCTTTTCCTAATAGAAATTGAAAATACAAGAAACATTTAAAAGGCCAGGTATTTTTTCCAAAAAAAAAAACTAATTTTGTCCATTGGACCTTGTGTTGTTGCATCATATTTTTGTTGAGATTGGACATTTCTTCATCAACAAGAAGAAATATTGGTATTGAGATTGGAATGGTGTTGAGGCGGGGGAAATGGGACCTACAACAAGAATCATTTAAATTTTTGGCTAGTTTACATGATGTGATCATGCACAAAATCTTGATCCTGATCCTCTTCATTCCATTCTCTGTTGCGGCTTTCATGAAACTTTCATGAAACAAGAATTCTTTAATCATGAGGTGAGCAAAAGCTTTTTTCAATCGAATCTATTTGCATTTCTTACAGAGAAAAAAAGGTCAAGTACAAATATGGTGATGCGAAAAGGGTCTTTAAATATTTATTCGCATGGCTGGTTCCGAAAAACTGAAAGGATTGTGATCAGAGTCTATGAGTTAGGCAAGTTTGTAAATGTGTACGTACTTGGCACTGGAGATCACAAGTTTTTTTGGTGGAAGCCCCAACCCTTGTTGACCCAAGAAATTCTTTTTTTTCTCGTACGATAATGATAATTACAATAATAAACTGTGAAGAGTGATTTATTGCCCTCTTTCTATTCATGGAAATGGCAAGGATCAGTAAACATACTCTTCATGGTATTCATATACTATATTGAATGGAAATCATTTTATAATGCTAATTTAAATGAGCAACACCTTTTCTACGAATCCTCCCACTTTTCCTCATTTTCCCTCTCGATGACGATGGCACGTTAATTGTTGGATGATGAAGTTGAGTTTAGAGCAGATAGTGTAGAAAATAGAAAAGTTTTTAGGGGTTAAGGGTGCTTTATGATATGATATTTTACTAAGGAGGAGGAGTCAATAGAAAATAATTGGCCGGGAAAAGGAAATGTATTATAGGAAGCTTTAAACTTTTGATTTACAAAACGTTTACCTCCTCATTAAATTGCCAAACTCAAAAATCTGTTGTTCACCCCTTCATTTCGATTTTAAAAGAATATCCTTGTTTTTGCGTTTTTAAATGGTCTGAAATTTATGTTCAGAAGTCTTCAAGATTCGTACAAAACTTAATCTTTCTTTGAGAGCAATTCTTCATCAAATCCCAATTTTTTTGCTGTATTGCTTTCATGTGGTCTAGTCAGTATGGAGCCTTTGGTGCACGGATTTCTCAAAAAGAATATCACAGGAGTTCTCCTCCATCCCTCTGTTTTTACTACCTGTCTCTTTCTCCTCCGATATTTTTAATGATAGAGAGAATATTGATGAGAGCGCTGTGAGGTTAATGATGATGACAAAGCATCACCGGAGAGTGCAATAAGCAGTGTCCAAGAAATCCACCTGTTTTATCATCCCTCTCCTTAAAGAACAGACGTCCAAGGACGTTTCGCTCAAAACATGAAATAAAAAAAGTTCTGGAGTCATTATACCCTGGCGCATTATCTCTTTTAGAAATACATACATACATATAAAATGCACCTCCTTCTCATATTCACGTAAGTATAATATGAATAATAAAAGTAAAATCTGCTTTCAGGATCCTTCGTGGAAGCAACCTGTTGTACATATGTCAATTGTGCATTTTAATATTTCTGTGAAGCAAGTTCGCTTCCAGCCGTTTCAAGAGGTTTCAGTCCCTTTTTTCAAAGGTCCTGTAATACATCCATTATGTATGTATGCCTCGAAAAGTCTCTTCTAAAATGTTGTTGGCCTTTCTCCCACTACACTCTGTCTCTTTGGCTCTTTTCCATTAAGCTTTTGTGTATTTTCTCCATCATCACACAAAGTTGAAAACAAAAACAAGTCCTGGAGGCATCTTCCAATGCTTTGATACAACAAATCTCTACGTGACTTCATTACCTTTTTGTAAGTACCACTTTTTTCATGTGGACTTTTGAGTCTTTCTCCAGAATCCATTTTTTATGAATATGCTTGAATACGAGGAACGTGCAACCACATCCACATACAACTTTTTTACGACTTTGCCGGGAGCAATAGTATAATCTCGTGAATCTGAGGCACTTTACTACACTACAGCTCCATGATGATGATGATTCCATGGAGATACCTTCTCATCTTGCCCAGTGCCCCGTCCAATAATTATTATTACAACGTCGTCATCATTACTGTTATTACTGCTTCACTTGTTTTTGATACAAAAAAAACTGAGTGAAAAAAAATCTTTAGTTTTTTTCGTAATCAGTGAATCTATGTATGCACTCCAGAGTCATCATAACCCCTCAATAATCAAGTCTCTAGCTTTAAATGACTGTAGGATGATAAAGATGGAGGCAAAGAGTGAGTTTTTTTGGGCTCCAAACCACAAGACGACACGAATCTGAATATAAAAAAAAACAAAGTCAATGCTCTTCTCCCCCAACTCATATATATTTATTTATTTTTTGTCTGTGTGCGTTCCTCTTTCATCCTTCATAATAATGATGATGGAAAT
>JAHZMY010000398.1:0-13188 GCA_027743915.1 Seira sanloemensis
GAAGCCCAGTATTGAGTATGAGTTCACAATGCCCTGTTTCAAAGACAAAACGCCATACACCTACATGATTGCGATATTAGACGATAATTTGTACAGGCCAAGCTTTAAATCAAAATCGTTTAGAGGTGTAATAGATTACTCGACGATGGAAGGCTTCAAAATTCTCTTTGACTCCGAAGACGAATATAACAGTGGAATTCAAGTGACAGATTCTGATTTTAACTTGAAGCATGCCAACATTTGCATTTCATGTGAAGGAGCCTCTTGTAAGTTCTTTAAATTTGATCCGGATCACAAATGGTTTGATAAAGGTCACATCTTTGACATCCACGTGTTTCTGGACAACTCGGAACTGCAACGATTTAATGACACGGTTAAAGATGGCGATCTACTAAGTTTTGATATAACCGCAAGCGATTCAAAGTTTTCCAGTGAAAAGTCCAAAGTTAGTCTCAGAGTGTCTTTGAAGAATGCGATAGAGCCGATGGGTAAAGACAACTCATCAATGTTTGAAGCTGTGATTGCAGTAACCGCCATTTCTATAATTGGCACTGGTGCTTTTGCGTATTTTAAATTGAAATGGCAGAGAAAAGAGGATCACAAAAAAGATTTGGAAGAGTTTTGTGTGAAAGAGTTTTTGGATGGATCAACAAACGGCGATGGAGTCGCATTGGGGAACAGAGATATTGTAGGCGCACCATACAACAAAAAGTTTGAAATTCGGAGACAGGACTTGAAAATTGGTGATTTGATTTGTTTAAAGCTACTCACTCAATAATTTTGGTTGTTATAATAATGAGATTGAATTTTATGATCTCCTCAGATGAAACAACAACCTTAGGCCAGGGTGCATACGGAATTGTATGGAAGGTATGACTAAGGTAATTCCGTTTTCAGCGGTAGTAAATTACGCAAATCTTGTACTTTGTCTATCATTTAAATATCCAGGGTACAGTAAGCAGGAGAGGAGTGCGAGTTACAGTTGCAGTTAAATCTGTGAAGAGAAAGCGATTTATTGGCGCTCCCTATTTCCAAGCCTTTCTCACCGAGATCAAAACAATGATCTTTATTGGAAAGCATCAGAACATTGTACACAATTTTGTAGTAAAATTATTTGAAAAATATTCATAGATGCAGTTGTTTTATTTAATTTTCAGGTGGAATTGGTTGGAGCTTGTACAAATAATATTCCAAAAAGTATTTGAGCAAAATTTAATTTATACCATTGCTTAATGCCAACTAGAGCTTTGAACATCTGTAATTTGATTTCAACTGTAGAAGTCTTCATCGCACTGGAGTATTGCGCAAATGGCAACTTTCGTGAGTTTTTGGAATGCCGAAGGGAGAATTTCATAAATTGCGTAGCTCAAGGGTCCCTTCAAATGACAGATATACCGTATGTGAAACAACTCAAAGATCAAAGCAGGCTTACTAAGATATTTAACGTAAAACATGTTCAGATAATTCATAAATGGATCCCATGCAGGGAATCTGGAAGAAGCTCAAGTTCAAACTCAGTTTCCACGTGGGATCTTTTGAAATGGGCTGCACAAATTGCAAATGGGTTACAATATTTGGAGAGTAAAGAAGTTAGCGATTTATGTTTTTTGAGAAAATTGACTACGTAAANATTTGGAGAGTAAAGAAGTGAGCGATTCATATGTTTTTTGAGAAAATTGACTACGTAAATACTTACATACAAAGACTAATAAAATCATATGAGTAGGTAATTCATGGAGACCTCGCGGCTCGTAACATATTAATAGACCACGCAATGGTCGCAAAGATTGGAGACTTTGGCTTATCTCGAAGGCTGATTGAATATTCAAACTACTGTGAATTTGAAAAGGACAACAAGACGTACTCGTTCCCCTGGAGATTCGAAATGCCTTGGGTGGGGATGATTTGGGATCATGCATTTTTGGAACGGTTAGCAAAAGGAGTTCGGCCTTACAAGCCATTTTATGCTACAGACGCTGTGTAAGTATTTTAAAAGTTATATCTACGCATGTTAATGCAGGCTTCCAAAAATAACACTTTTATTGGGTGAATTTATGTACTAGTTACGAGCTTATGCAAAATTGTTGGGAGTTTGATACCAAAGGTCGTCCCAGCGCGTTAGACTTAAAGCGATCTCTAGAGAACATGAGAGAAGCAGCCTTGCGTCAGGTATGTACATAATGCCAAACTTGTCTAAAAAAATACGCAATTAAAATCCAATAGTTTACGATAAATGAAAATTATTTTGTGCTCAGGTTGACATAAGTTATATGACATTTCCTGCTGAAGAAGTGAATCCATGCGTCACATATTTGGAAGATGAGGAAGGCTATCTCCAGCCACGGAGCCCTGACGTATTCTCCAGTACGTAATCAAGTCGAGCCTACCGGATGGAATATGGAATATCGTTGTTTAACATATTTTAAGACGAGGAAGGCTATCTCCAGCCACGGAGCCCTGACGTATTCTCCAGTACGTAATCAAGTCGAGCCTACCGGATGGAATATGGAATATCGTTGTTTAACATATTTTAATTAACCTAAAAGATAAAAGAAATTCACATTAATCGTTGTATTAAGTATTAAACCATTTTGTCTCAAAGTTGTGTATCAGATTATCAATATTTTTACGCTTAATCGCCATTATATGTATTTGAGATAAAAGAATATTCTCCAATTTTGTCGTTCACGTGTAATTTTAAGAGATGATGCATCATACCTAATAACTGGCATTCACTCAAGTTCAAAGTCATACTATGCTCTGAACTTGACAAGAGGGATTTGCAAAGGACATTTATTATCTCTCCAAAAAAATCACCAAAGTCTCAAGTTTTATCTCATTATCGCATCACACCTTTCTTCCATGTCCATTTAATAAAACATTAATTGTCAATATTGGTAATCAGCCAGGATGATTGCAATCAAATATTAACTGTTCCAATGTCCACTGTATTTTAAACGGACCCTAAGCATTGTCATTTTTAAAAGATAGTGTATAAAGGTAGAGCTGATAAGCATTGGGAAAGGAATCCCTTTAATGTAATTCATAATTAGAATGATTTCATTCATCTTTCAATTTTGCATGAGATAACTTTGCGTAAATAAGTCACAGTAATACATGGTATTCGTCAAGCTGCTACTGTTTCTCGTCCTATAGAATGTCGTAAGCCATGGGGGAATCGACGGCTGTCATCACCACCCGATCCTCTTTGAAAATATTTTTGTTTCTAGTATTCAATCTTTTGAGTTCAACCGTAGGTCAAAGTGAGTCGTCAAAAGAATCAATGAGAGCTTCTGCATAATATCAATTTACTTAATCCCACGCCAATTGTTCAAAATAGAATTTGATAATTGCTTTAATTTTTAGACTGTGGTGTTCCAGCAGAGATCAACGTGGTCAAGCAAAAAGAGTTTCTCAAAGAAACGCTTGAGAAAGGCGAGCTAATCACAAAAATCAAAGCAAAAAATGTGGTCGACATTCTCCAAATTACCTGGAATCCATCGGATTTTGCCAGCATCACGTTGGAAAAGGAAGGTGAAACTTCCTTCTTGACCCTCCGCGTAAACCAGCCACTCTGGGACAAAAGCATCGACGACCCCCACAAAAGCTACATTGACTCGTATCGAATAAATGAGGTTAAAGTAGTCGCAAACTTGACATGTCTAGACGGGAATCACAAAATTATCGCCTTTCTAATTCCCATAATTGATGAGAACACGCAAAAGCCGAGCTTTGAATTTTCAAAATACAACGTGACCTCCGAACCATGCCTGACCGGAAGTTGTGTAATGTTCTTTGACACGGACATTACCGTCATCGACGAGGACAGGGATGAAGAGAATGCTTTGATTGAAATGACATCAAATATGGATGATCTTGAGATAATTACGGATTTTACGACAATGGACGACTGGTATCAAGACACAGACGTGAATGTGAGGCATAAAAAGGGCTATCAGAAAAGAATCCGGTTAGGCTACACGCCGATCCCGAGCACGAATCCAATACCGCTCTGTACAATTAATTTTACTTTGACTGCGTGGAACAAAGAGATGCGGGCAAATGGAGAGGAACACAACACGACAACATCAGTCTTTGTCACGTTTGACGAGAAGCCTGGTAGAATTTTTCCTCCAGTGTTTTCCAGCTCGTTTTACTACGCCGAGGCGCATTATGAAAAAGAAACGCTGGCCATTAAGCCGGACGCAATTTCTGCCTACGTCCCATGTATAAAATCTTGTAAAATTACGTACAAGCTGGAGAGCGATGGAGGAGGAGGGAAGCCCAATATCATTTCCATTGATCCGGATACAGGAAAAATATTTTACAATGGAAAGCTTCCAGATGTGGAATTGATGGCGAGTCGAACTTTCCTCCCATTTTCAAATTTGGCAATACCGTATGTGGTCGTGGCAGAAAGACGAGTTGCTGGAAGAGATGATATCGCAAAGGCTTATGCTCCTTTGACCATTTTTATTTATAACGGCGATAAGGGCAACTCGACAACCCCGGAACCTCCAACCTGTCCACCTGTGGACTGCGACACAACGCCGTGGCCAGGTAAGAATGTGCTCAATTCTCACCGATAAAATCCTCATGAAAGTTTTGAAACTGTTTTATAAAAAGTTTGAAATGGTATTTTTTTAGAAGAATCGTGCCCGACCACAGAGTGTCCGGATCCAGATCCTTGTCCAGGCACCAAACCACCTGTAACGAAACCAACAGGTAGACAGCCATAGCCGTCCGAAGCCGATTATACTACATTATTATTATTATCATGCTTTAGAATTTCAATTGCTCATGCTTTTTAATTATTTAAAGCAGTTCCTCCAATTTTTCCGACGGCAGAGACCGAAGATCCAGAAACGGAAATCCCACCTTCTACAACAGAATTTGACAGCAGCACCGTCGATTCATCAACACTTGAGCCCACTGACCTTCCACCGACTACGCCAGATTTTGATGACACAACTGAAGCTTCATCTACAATGAAAATATCCACTAATGCCCCGTCTACCACAACTGATTCTGAAACCAGTTCCACCGATTCTGAGGCAACCACCGGTACAGGCAGACCAAGTAGACCACCTACTACTCATTCTACTAAAAATACAGATGAACCGATAACATCCCCACCAAATCCTACCTGGAGTACGACAAACTCACCTCCGCCCACCAGCACCGAAACCACGACGCAACCAACGTTTACAACCTCTCACTCTACCACAATCGTTCCCACTTCTGAACCCAGCATTACAAGTCAACTGCCAACAACCTCCTCCACAGAACCTTCCCCTACGAAGCCACCTGGAGACTGCGTATGCGAGTGTGATGATTTTACGTGTGCCTCTCCGATAACCGATCCTAGTGACAATTACACAGATTTTAGCTATTATCCCGACCCATTTGAATGCACCATGTATCACAGTTGTCCCATTGGCGAAGGAGTTGAAGATCCCGACGAAGGTCGAATTACTTTTAAATGTCCACCGGATACCATCTTTTGTCCCACTAATTCAAGCTGTACAACGGTAACAGAGTGCTTGCTACTGTCGAGTCATTTGGTGTATCCGTTTCAAATTCACACGTATGGATATGGCAGCGGCGATAATCCTGGTGGAGGAGGAAGTAAGTTTTTAAAGTTTTGAGGTCAAGCATTATGATACGAACTGTAATGTAAAGTTGATTTTTCTAAATTAGACGATGCCTGTCACGGCTCATGTGAGTGCAGGGTGGGGATTCCTCCGCAAGATCCACGTAATTTATGCACTGAAGCCAATTATGACACTCAACCGCTCGAAGATCCAGAATATTGCGACGTGTTTCATAAATGTCAGCGAACATATCCTCCAGGCTTCATTGATTAAGATTCCACCGCAAGATCCACGTAATTTATGCACTGAAGCCAATTATGACACTCAACCGCTCGAAGATCCAGAATATTGCGACGTGTTTCATAAATGTCAGCGAACATATCCGCCAGGCTTCATTGATTACCCTTTCAAATGTGATCCGGGCCTAATATTTTGTCCCCGTCTTAAAAACTGCGTTCGTTATAATGAGCCCGGTTGTGCTTGCTCCAGTACCAAAATGTTGAGGCAGTGTGACGTCTGCACCATGGGACTGTGGAAGGACTTTGATATATTTACAAAAAGGTTTACGTACTCGAAAAAAAATAATTTTCCCAACGGTGTAATAATAATAGGTCTGCAGCAATAACTGTTATTGAGTATTCTTTTGTACATAGATGCATTTAAAGTATTACGGTATTAAATATTTATATTTACATAGTTATGACTTAGATGGATTACTACTTAGATTACTTATCAAGCCATGTTACATGACTTTTATGTATCCGTTTAAATTTCAAGTTTCTCGTCGTCACTATTTTATAATCTTTTAGTTTTCGCATAAAAGTAAAGACGAAGACAAATATTGTTTAGAAAATGGTCTTTGTTCATTTTTATGCATGCTCAAACAATGTCCATGCAAGTCTAAAGGCATTCCATACCCTTAGCATATCAGACCCACTCCCATCCAATTCAGAATGATCCTACAGGAAAGAATCTTCTTACTTCATGATGCTAAAGGATAATCCGTTGGCCAAAGGTGTTTGACAAAAGAGTGTGCAGTGCATGATACCAATGCTGTTCTGCTCCTCCTGTTCTTAGGTTGACTGGGATTACACATAAGCCGTTCTCTTGTTCAAGCTACATACAAATACATGCGTGATGCATACACACACATCCATCCTCTTTTCATGAAAATTTCCAACGGTCAACCGAACCAAATCCCAAAACAGTAGACGTAATATCATTCATACTCATGTAAATTGGATAAAAATAAGCCTCTAGAAAAAGTGACAGTTCCTGTGTAAGAAGAAACCGATAAAAAAATAAGATTTCATTTTGCAACTTTATCAGTAAAAATAATATTTGATATTTAGAAAGATCATTAAAATTTGTCCATGTAAAAAATGTCGCAAACACCTTCGCTGCTGGACTCGATAAGGAGAACGATAGAGGAACGTAACCTCTTCTCTGCAAGATCTCGTATGCACTTTGTTTCGGCACTGAAAAGTGCAGATTTCGGAAAGGACAAGGGCTCCCGTAACTTTGGATACGCCATTGTCCAGTAGAACATCAGCAGAGGCAAGGCTCAACAGACTGAAGAATAAAGTCATTCAGGAAATTGTCAAAACCGAAGAAATTTACGTCAATCAGTTGAAGGCGATCCAGAATGAGTTTATGGAGGATCCAGAAATTAAGTTGACATTCACAAAGAAGGAGTACAATGGTAAGATACTAGATTGTACTTTGACATATCTTGGAAAGTTTTCATTTCAGTATGTACATATTTTCCTTGACTTTTAATAGCAATTTTCAGCAGCATTCCCATTCTCCTTGAGGTGAACGAGCGCTTGCTAAATGAGCTCAAAACTTCAAATGCTAACCCATCGACAAGCTCACGCTTTGCTGGAGAAGGAAAAGAGGATAACGCATTACCAAGTATACAATCAGTGGCCGAGGCATTTCTGAATTATGCCCCTTATCTGAAATTATACTCCACTTACGCATCCGGGTTTCAGCAATCGCATGAGCTCCTCTTGGTATAGCCGCTAGTAAAAACAGGAAGGAAGCATTTTGTAAATAGGGTAGAATCTAATTTGCAGCTTTATTTTTGTTTTAGAGCATTTTGGGACAAAATCAACAATTACGATCTGTGGTAAAAGTAAAGGAGGAAAAACTGAATAACACACTCCAGTCCTACTTAATCACACCCATACAAAGAATTCCACGTTACAAACTCTTGCTTCAGCAGCTTATCAGCTATGCTCCCACAAAATGACAGTGATGATTCCACTTCCAAAGCAATTTTGGGTATGTAAATTACATCCCTCAGATCTTTATCCTACACGAATTAATTTTAGCACCAATTAAGCAATTGGGTCAGTTTGGTGTTTTGAGAACAGGTTCCTGTGAGAAATTCTAACTTTCATTAAGTATAGGTATTTTATTTATTTTCACAGATTCCATTAAAAGATTGGACCAAGTTGCACAGCACATGAATGAGATGATAAGGCAGCATGAGAACTCGTGCAAACTGATTGAAATCAGCACTTGGCTTGGGAAAAACTATCATGGGACGCTAGTGGAGCCGGGAAGATATTTCATAAAAAGTGGAACGGTTTTGAAGGTGAGTATACATTGTCAATTTTTGCTAAATTAATTTCAAATTAGGGAAATAAGTAGGGGAATATTATTATCATGTCAAAAGGTTCCGTCATCAACCCTTCAGCAAAGTCTTACTGGGAACAATCAACTTTATCTTATCTTACTGAGTGATCAGCTTGTCTCCTGCAAAATCAAATCTGAACTTGGAACAAAGGGATGCCTTCAGCCAAACCTGGTCCTTCCGTTGAAAAAATGCTATGCCTCACATAATAGATATCCATGCCGAGGTTATTTATTTAATTAATTCAAACAGATAGTAGTATGCAGACTTAAAAGATTGTTGTTACACAAATATCTTACTAACAAAATTTACTCCACATCGCGTTAGGTTGTGTGTGAAGGAGAAACTCTGAGATTTAGTGTGACTGACCCCGACGAACTTCAGGATTGGGTTAGCAACATCAATGAATCGTCAAGATCCCTCAAATCAAGATCTGCTACTCTGAAAAAGCCGTCGTCGAACGCCAAACCGCTACGAAAGGAGCAAATAAAAGATATTGTGAGGCGTAAAAAACGGGGCGTCAAGAGAACCAGGGATCCCGAAGGTTCCCCAGCTCCAACTCCAGGGAAATTGAGACGATTCATGAACATTTCGGAGAAGCTGGACCAGATTGTAGAATATTTCTCCCCAACCAAGCATAATAATAACGGAAGCAATAATTCTCAGATTAGAACTCCAAGCTTGAGTATTGGCTCGCCAATGGTATCTTCTAACTCCTGGAATTGACATGGTAAGTCAATCACCAATATTTCTCATGATTTACGAACTGCGTACATCTTCAAATTCTTTGGGGATCGAAGTATAATAATAATAATTTGTTTGCTATTCCAAAAGGAGACCATTCCGGAGAACTCTAGCACTGGATGGTATGATGAGAATAATGAGAACGGCTATAATTTGCACCAGTTGAAGCTAATGTCAGTGTCTCGCTATCCGCAGACCGCTTGCAACATTCTCTAATGTTTCAAAAGCATAGTAATGATTCTTTCTTTTGTAGCGTTTATAGCAAACAAGTGAATGGCAGCAATATTGTTATTTATCGTAATCGTACCTCTATGTAGCTCGTTACGTTTTAATTTTAATCATTCTTATATTTGAATCATCGTTTATTTTGTAAATAATTATTAAAAAGTTACTTTTTCGTTTCAGTATTTTACAAATAAAATCGTACTCGTTTTAAATAGCAAACGTACTCATGTTGATGCTCCTAACTTGAAGCTGTTAAATAGCCTTTGTGGTGAATTTTCATTTTGATGCATTTGATGACTGGCAATGTTAATGTTAAGCCAAATCATCGTTGAATTCTACGTGGATTCAATTTTTCTCACTGACGCGGGTACAGAAATTAAGGGAAAATTGTTACCGTAAAATGAGCCATTATCGTAATGCTAATATAATTGGCAATGGCTAAGACTTGTATTGATGCTTGTACGTATTTGTATAGCCCATATCTGATTAATGTATTTCCTTACGGATCATCGTTTATCACAATTAGATGCATGAAAGGATATTACATACGGATAAATTGTAGAAGGAGGAAATTTTCAGCACAAATCTTTTAAGTGAATCGCAGTGGCATAGGGATTTCCTACCAGAATAGGCAAGGTCGTTAAATAAAGTCTAATTCGCAAAAACATGTTTGCTCACTCGCACCTACTACTACGATCTAAGGTGCATGCTACACTAACTGTAAATTTTTGCGTATGCATAGCATATTATACATTCTTCATCGCTCGTGTCCAGCAAAAACTTTATGTTGACCAGATTTAATAAAACATTCCCAATTATTATCAACCAGGTATAATAACCCTTTTACTAGAAAAGTCATTACTGAGTATACACATTTGTCTCTCTCTCTCTCTCTCAAAATTGCTGAGACTAGAGCTATATGATTCAACATTTCATGCACTTTTTTAAGCTTAACCTTAAACTTGTTTTGTTGGAGGCCAACAATGCCAACAATACATCGTCATGCAAAATATACGTTATTCGTTTAGGACTCTCATTTGTTCCTTAAGCGTGTGGAATTCACGATGTTGTGCCTTGTATTCCCAAAGACTATGCAAACGTGAGGAGAGTAGCAAATGGCATATAGCGTTTTGCAAAACGTGTAATCTTTATAGCATCTGACCCTCCAGATCTGCATGCATGGGAACAATTTAGAAGAAATTGGCCCATGGTCCGTCATTCAATGACTGAGAGGATCTTTTCTTGATTGTGGAAGTAAAGTGTATAATGTATACCAAGTTTATAGAGTTTCTACATATTATTTTTGTACAAATAATGTAATGTAAAATGGAAAATGAGATTCATTCTTTTGTTCAGCTTCCCATCATCATCGGGTTTTTCATTCACTCTCTGCCGATTTATGTGTTTCCAGTTTTCTTGCATTCTCATTCTTTTGTGATTATATACCGACGAACTGTGTGAACTGTGAACGTGCAAATTATCAGAAACTGAATAAACGATTCCAGATAATTTCACATCTAGTTTGAACAATTTTAGCTTTAAAAAATCAGCGCTCCGTTTAGTCTTGATTCCTGTCTAACATTTTCTAAAACGCCTTTGGGAAGTAGACATGTGGACCGGAAAACTTGGTTGGCATTTATCTTGCAAAGCGTGTGAAGTGGGGCATACTGACTCGATCCACTTGTAAGCATATAACCTGAGGCGTTCTCACATTTTGACACAATGGTCCGCTCAATTAAACCATGGAACCGTTCAAAACAGAGTTGGACTGTCAACGAAAGGTAAGCATCAGATTTTTTGGCTTGTAATTTTGCAAATATTGTCTCAATCCGGCAAACCCTTCCTTCCACGTAGATCAAATAAGTCATCCAGTAAATCCGGAAGCACGGGTGGCCTTAAAAAGCTCAGGTTGCTTTTGTGGAAGAACTTTCTGTTGCAGAGGAGAAAGAAATGGCAGGTTTTGGCAGAGATATTGCTTCCTTTGGTTTTTATCGCCATTTTGGTTGTCATTCGTGTTATCCTTCCATCCGTCCATGAGAATGAGCCGACTATATTTCAGCCATTGGAAATTGATGGTGTTCCACCGTACACCGTCAGAACAAAATGGTTTGAATTATGCATTTCTGCTAAATTATTCCGAGCCAAGCATTCCGCTGTATGTGATTACTTTCAACATCATTTTTCTAGCAATTTGATCTACTACTCACCGTCCAACGCAGCAGTTCAGAAGCTGATGGAAAAAGTCAAAACAGATTATTTTGACAATGCCAATCTCAAATATAATTGTAAGATATAATTTCTAGTAACAATTAGGGCTTGCATAGCACCGTTTTTAAAATAGCAATCAAATATTTTGTAAAGTCACCGGATATGATACTGAAGAAGAGCTAGTTAAAGCCTACGACTTGGCCAAAAGTGAAGGCGAGGAATATTCCACATCTGACGTTGACGCAACTTCACCGGTTCTTGCGGGAATTGTTTTTGAAAATAACTTTGTCAACTCTTCCTTTCCCCAAAACATTAAGGTATTTTTTGAATGAGTTTAATTCATCATTAGTTTGCAAAAGTTAACTCTGATTCTGTCTGTTGCAGTACAAACTACGTTTTCCTGCTTCCCAGAGAAGCGACTTTGACGCAATATCAGAAAAGTTTGGACTGAAAGCAGCGTGGTTTACAGAGCTAGTGTATCCTTTGTTCCAGCTTCTTGGACCACGAGCGAAAGACAGAGTTGGCGGTGGGCTTCCAGGTAAATCATCTCTTACAAAAATAGTTACGCATGTATAAAGTGTTTTACATTCTCATCTATTCGAAAACTCTAAGCACTTTTGAATCAATTGATAGGGTATGAAGACGAAGGATTTTTGTATCTTCAGTACGCCATAGACAGGTCGTTGACCCACATGCTGCATGCGGAAATGGAAGATACATATAAGCAATTGGACATTAAGCTTCAAAGATTTCCTTACCCTCCATATATTGATGACAAGTAAGTATTTGCTCGTGTAATTAGGTGTAATTTAGAAAAAAATATTGTAATAAAAATTCAAACCTTTTTATGTAGGTACCTCTTTGGACTACAAGCCTTCTTGCCGTTGCTTCTAATTTTAAGTATGATATTCCCCGTGTTGAATATAACGAAATGTATAGTTTATGAAAAAGAGAAAAGACTGAAAGTAAGTGGCTTCAGTACAAATAATGGATTCTATCAACTCATTACATATGTACATATATTATGTCTCTCTCTTCATGGCGCAGTGGATTGGCATTTCGTAATAAATTGCTCTTTTGAAACAGGAATCTATGAAAATGATGGGCTTATCGAATTGGATTCACTGGACAGCATGGATCATCAAATCTCAATTTTTCCTCATGATTTCCAGCGTCATTATGGCAGTACTTCTAAAGGCCAAATTCGTCGAGTCACAGGCACTGGCCGTGGTTCCGGAAACGGATATCACTGTCTTGATTGTCCTCCTATTCATCTACTCCTTTTCCGCAGTGTGCTTCTGCTGCCTTATTTCCACCTTATTTTCAAGGAGTAATACTGCGTCATTAGCTGCCGCCACTTTGTGGTTCTTCATGTACGTTCCATACGCGTTCATTCAACCTCGATACAATACGCTATCCCGCAACTTCAAGTTGGCCGCCAGTCTCCTCACAAATAACCCAATGGGCTTTGTGAGTCAAATCATTTGCAACTTTGAAGGGACCGGAGTTGGCGTCCAATGGTGGAACTTGGCAGAAGGCTCCACACCTGACGACGACTTTAGTGTACTGGACTGCATCACCCTTCTTATCATCAACTCCTTAATATTCCTATTTGCTGCGTTCTATATTGAAGCCGTAAGGCCGGGCGAGTTTGGAATCCCTCTGCCATGGAACTTTATTTTCAAAGTATTACTCCCGCAAATTTTCAAATGAATACAAAAACTAGCCTGTGATTAAAATACGCCAATTTTTATCGTTATCTGTAGAAATGGTATT
>JAHZMY010000399.1:0-11075 GCA_027743915.1 Seira sanloemensis
GGTAGGCGTTGCTCAGCACAACCCCAAGAAGAAGAAAGACTCCCAGCATACAACTTCCCTTTTCCTGAAGCAATAACGTTTTCGACAAAAAGACGCCACTTTGCTCAATCAACGCCCCGGCGATTCTTGGCAGATGATCGAAGACTCGCGTTACCACATCCTTAGAAGAGCTTTTTCTTTCCGTCTTCAGAAACTCTAGGGCGATGGCAAGCGTGGTCAAGCAAAGTACAATGAGGAGCCAAATGTACACATCGAATATTTTTAGGAGCTCTCGAAACCCAAAAAACTGCATCGATTTCGCACCACAACTCACAAATCGTAAGTTAGAGCCAGTGTCAGGAACCACCATGAGGTTAACCAACTGCAACCCTCCCAAAACTCTGACCTTTATCAATGTTACCCAGCGCGTATAGGGGATGTAGTGAGAATATATTTGAATTTTTCCATTGACGCAGTATTTGTGTTCCTGAATCCTGTAGCTGAAGTTACGAAAAATACTAGCCCAAATGAGGAAATAAGCGTGGCTGGATATCTCGGTTCCGAAACCGGATTTGGAAGGCCACTTGAACCCATGTGGGTGAATATTGAGTGCTTCGCAGACATCCAAAATCTGATCAAAGGGGTTGAGATACCACACTTCGTCGGGGTACAGATTGAAGTGTATGTGGGCACTTGGCGGTGGGTAGAGAAGGTCAGTTGCTGCCCTTGAGGTGAGTGATGGCAGTTGACGAAGCCCGTCAGAATTGATGAGCTGTCTCTCGATTTCCTGGGAACGTGATGGAGACATCCGAGTCCTGAAGATCCAGAGGGGCTCTTTGATGTTCCCGGTGGGGTCGACCTTGAGCATGTGAAACGTCTCTCTCCACTGCCTGAAAGTGTCAATCGGAAAATGTATGTTCGCGATCTTATTGAAGATTAAGTAATTTGCATAGACACCTTCAATCATCCAGCTGTTGATAATGATGTCCTCTCGACCGTCCAGTTTTGTTGCCAAGTCTATCCAAAATTGCAAAGTCGGTAAGGCGACCGACTCGTATCTCGATGAAGCGAAAGTGGCTGTCTCATACCGGAACTCTTCATACCGAAATAATTTCGGGTAGGGGAACCACTGGCCATGAGTGCCTTGAATCAGCTTTTTTGGAGGATACAGGAGATAGCGTATCTCACAATTCCATGGCTTCGAAGAGCTGGAAAAATTGTGGTGAAAGATGTGAAGACAGTGGTCCTTCAGAAATCTGCCATCCCTTAAGTTTGAAAGATACTTGGAGTCACATTGCTTGCAAGAATGGCCTGCACTTAGTTTAGCGTCGTGCTGGAGCCAAGCATCTAGTACTCTCTGGCGATTCCATGCGTCCAGTCCTGTGTACGAAATTTGATAAGCACGGCGAAGCAAAATTGGTGATTCCAGGGGAAGAAGGTCAACTCCAAGCAAAGTTGTCAACGAGGTGAAAGCAGTTGAGGTTTTGAAAAAGTTGCACAAATGTGTTCAAGTTGTTGATTTGTGGGAGTGAAGTGGGACTCGACATGCGGTGCGATTTAAAAATCTTACTTGGGTCAATCTTCAAACACTGGGGAGAGTCAAAGGGAGAAACTAAATACAGGAGATGATGTAAAAGTATTGCAATTTGTTTTAGTATTATAGTGCTCATGATAAAATTGTATAACACATGTGCGCAGGTAAGGAAGTTTAATACTTTTTTTTGGAACTTAGTGGTTCCTGCTGTTATAGTTTTAGATTTCTACGTTGAGAATATTCATTCCATAATTTGTAGGGTACTGGGTTTACTCATATTTTATGACAGACATTTATGCGGAAATTAACCAACTACTATGATCCTTAAAGAATTATAAAATTTAAGTAAACAAAGAGAAAGCGTAATTAAATTAGGGAGGAGGACGGGGATTAATTTCCCATGACAATTTGCTGCGAATTGCTTGCTTTAAATGTACACATACCTAAGCAGAATTGTTAAATGGTATGCCATTTCCATCTGGAAAGACATTCGCCAGATTATTAGACCGAAAGAAAGTAGTCTCAATATTGATACGTCTTTTTTAAAAGATGTGGGTAAACTTGTTGAAGGTACGAAGAAGCGAAGTTTGTTTAATATTATTGAGGTGAATTGGTATCTGTTACTTGATTGATGAATACGGCTTACTGCAGTCGTCATTTTGATGTTATTATGATTTTTTGCGGCGGATGTGAGATGTAATAGTTTTGCAAGGAATTTATAATGTTTTTTTTTCAGGAAATTAGTGATTTACTAGGAAACAGTTTTGTTAGACATGGTAGTTTATTTATTTAATATTATTGAGGTGAATTGATATCTGTTACTTGATTGATGAATACGGCTTACTGCAGTCGTCATTTTGATGTTATTATGATTTTTTTTGCCAGGAAGGTAAAATGTGCGGCGGATGTGAGATGTAATAGTTTTGCAAGGAATTTATAATGTTTTTTTTCAGGAAATTAGTGATTTACTAGGAAACAGTTTTGTTAGACATGGTAGTTTATTTGAAATGTTGAAACACTTACTGAAAATACAATTGCATTATATACATATGTAACTCAGAGCTAAATAAATGTCGAAAGTTTATGCACAGAAACTGTAGGGATACAAATAATGTAATAGTAGGAATTTTTTATTATATAGTATTCGAATGGATGAGTATTTTTAATTATTTTAAGTCGTGTCCGACCAGCGGTCGGGGGCGGTAACGTAGATGAATCTTCCATATCTCTAAGTAGTTTCTTACACAATTTTGAAGAGTTTGAATAGCTATGCTGTATGCCGTGCTGGCTGCTTATATACGGTCTGCTTTTGGTATTCAGGAAATCATACCTTTCCATAGGCAACTTAGTACCTGACTAAGTTCCGAAATGAAATCATTGGCTCACTCAATATTGGATTCGCTCAAAATAAATACGTATGGTGGATCTTATGGAAATCTCTTCGGGCTACCATGTGGCGAAGACACAAAATTCTGCAAGTTGATAATGCGAATGTACCAGCATTGCGTGGTCAAATGAGATGAGCTTTGTTTTTTATGTTCTGGGGAATTTTGGTCTCAGGTAAGAACGCATAAGGCTTATACGTTTATACTATAAGCAATTGTATGTAATCAATATAAACAGATTACAAGGTGAACTAGAAAATAAGTAATTTATAAATATTTTTACATATTTGTTGCGAGAAGAAAATTGTATCCCTAGATTAGAAACAAAATGACGGAAATGACGGAGAAATAAAGATCGTGTGCATGAAATTTGAACTAGGACGTTAATTAACAGAAAATGACCGCTGAAGTCGTTATTTAAAAAAATTGATGGGATATATCATTCGACAAGTCTCGATACTCTGAAAAAGGTTTTATTATCTGAATTTAAATTTGAGCAAAAATGGCCGTAGGGTCACCAGAAAACTCTACTTTTGTTTAAATTTTTAAGTCATTCAGAAGGTTTTGGAATAAGTCTGTCCTTTCCCTTGACCCTGATTGTAGGGGGTTTTAAGGACCGACGAGAAGTCAACGACGTTTGTTACCAAAAATTACCGCTGAAGTCGTTCCTTCCTTACGTTTGATGTGATATATCACTGGACGCTTCTCGGTATTCCGGATAACGTTTCATACTCTATTTTAATATAGAAGCAAACCTAACCGTTAGGTCGTTAAAATGTTTGATTAGACTTGATTTCTGTTTGAATTCATTAGTCATTTTAATAAGTCGGTCCGTCAGTCCATCCACTAGACGCTGATTGTAGATGTAGGGTTTATTCTTGAGGAAAAACTTCTCATGTTGCATAAATGGCTTCTGCTACATGATGCAAGAGGGTCTGCAAAAAATAGTCCACAAGTTCAGCCGATACTTATATAAGTACGCTTCATTATTCATAACAAGTGCTACACGACTAATAAGCGTGAGAACAGAAAGGTAAATTAGTAAAAAGTAGTTTTCGATATAACGAAATTACTACAAGTGTGGTAATCTGGCGATGAAAAATGTGAAACATAACATCACTGGACAATCATATCAGTATGTATGTAGGTATGGAAACAATGTACTCATGTACTATTGTATTATTATGTCTAGTGTTGGGATTTTTCCCAGCCACAAGTTCTTCTCAGTGGGATGGGAAAAGCGTTTTTCCCGGTAAATGTCCGAAACTGCCCCAAACTGTCCAAAACCCACACTGCATACTGCACTGTATTATTTGTCGCACAATGCCCCCAGCCATTGAGTTTTTCCCACTTTTTACACTAATTATATGGCACTGGAGTTCTGGACGGTTTTGGGCAGCTAGGTTTTGAACGTCCAAAATGGTAAATACCGGTATTTACCGGTAAATACCAATTTTAGTTTTCCCCCGAATCTAACGCTAATTATGTCCAAATTTTGTATACGGTCAATGGAATCGGGGGAAATCATCAGTACATGCATTAAATCTTGTGTAGTGCTGGGGTTTTTTTCCCGGCTAAAGTGTTTCCCCAGCGGGATGGGAAAAAGGCCCAAAACTGTCTAAACCTTTGTTTAATGCATTACATCATTTGTCTCACAATGCTCCCATTCAGTGCTTAAAACAGCATTGGGTCACTAAGTTTTGGACGTCCAAAGCGGCATTAACCGGTATTTACCAATTCTAATATTCTCGATTCCAATACTAGAATATGGCTTTGTAAACTCACTAGGTACATATGTAGTCTTACTTCACTACGGCAAGAATAAGATAAAACTTGTTGTTAGAGGTCAGAAGGATTGCAATAATAATGGCGTACCGGCATCCAGCGGCGGATAAAGTCAGGGACTTGGTAATTGTTGCATTAAGTATACATACTCACATATCGACCGGGAATACGGAAAATTGGCTACATGTCCAGAGTTTCATCTGGGAAATTGATTATATGCCCAGATTGTCGCCTGAAAAAATGGCTTTATGTTATTGTATGTATATACACAGCATAACGCCATTTTTCCAGACGACATTCTGGGCATGTAGCCAATTTTCCGTATTCACGGTCGATATATTGTATTGTATGTATATTGCAACATTGTGTAACACTGCACCATCCAACACCTTTATTTTAATACGATGGAACATTAATAATATGGCTAATATTCATTAACTTCTCACCATCATGTAGCTTCCACGGACAGAACTATTTCTTGTAATGATCAGTCTTCTCACCAGTACATATTTAATTAGGTGAAAAAAGGTGATTTAAACTACAACAACTTTATTCTTCATTTGGTATTTCGACTAATTGTATGTAAGTCGACCAGTTCCATTACTCAAATTGAATCTGTAATGAAAGGAAGAGGAAACGGGAAAATTAAATATTATTTTGGAAAGAAGCTGGAAGTCAGAGACTCACAAACTCAGACCTAATTTCTTTTGGCGCAAAACAAATGAGAATTTTGGACTAGTCAAGGTAATTAACTGCAATTTCTTATTTGGAAATCACCCGGAGTGCAGAATACCAGTTAAACGATGCATGAGAAGAATTAACTAGGCCTATTGTCGAAATTGTGATATTTTGATGCAAATTATAATAATCCTCATTTGTGGAAGACGCATGATTGAATTTTTCTTGATTTAAATGTGAAATACTCCTTTCAAAAATATAATTCATGAATATTGAGGAAAGTGACTTTTAGTACAAAGCAGGTCCCTTTTTTAATAAAGTGGCATTTTATTATTTTTTATCCAGAACTCAGTGGATTCGAATTTCTCGCACTTTTTTACGTAGAAATTGTCTGCTAACGAAAAACAATTCGCACGCCTACAATTATTTGCAACATCTGCATATGGCGACTTTTGCATATTGTATTTGGAAGTTTGTTTTGTGGAAACAAGCGCGAGCATATCACTTCCTTCTGCTGCATGAAAAATACCTTTGTCTGCTTTTAAACGGTGTTGCTTTCATATTTTATTTGTGCCATATTTTATTTAAAAAAATCACATTTTCGAAAAAACTGAAGTCGTTGTGCGTTCATAAAATGCTTTTGGTGCTGTAGCGTTTTATTTAGGTATTGTATGCACGTAAATTATCATCTCAATGCATATACCAAGGTCATTACTGGTTATACATAGAATAATGATGTTAATTGCTGAATCTTTTCTAAAAAAAATTTGTAATTATGGTAATTCGGATGTAGAATGTAAAAAGACACATTGAAATTTCAGGCAAGATAAGCGCATGTTTCAGTTAAACGAAGGTCCATTGATGTTGCAGTTGATGTCATAAGTATTTTGAAGGTAGTATAAATTGAGGGCTATATTGAATGTTTTTCTTATGTATTTACATACTTACAGATTTTTATCAAAGCTTAAAATATACGTGTATACGAAATTCAATTGCGCCTTCAAGATGAGATGTCTTTGAAAAGTTTCCATTGAATATTAAATTAAATCGAAATTAAATATATATATCATAATTAATTTATTGACGCATTGATTGTGGGGTGACATGAGACGAAACTTTACTAATGGTTTCGTTATTACGATTGTGCAGGATTTTATACTCAACATTTTCTGCTTGTAATATCACACGAAAACTTATATAAATAGAATAATTGTTGAGATGGAGAAAGTGACCGAGATCATGATAAAAAAATTCTGCCATAGCTCCCAATTATAAATTGAAGCAGACCATGCATGTATGTGTAACATACATACTCGTAATACAAAAAGAAACTATTTTCTCCTTCCTTGAAATCCGGTATTGCTTGGACATTGGAAAAGTGAAGAAGCAGTCAGAGCATACATATAGTAAAATGTCATCAACCACGGTAAAATAAAGCAAGGCTTCTTTCCTTGTATAAAGCATCCCTTTGAGGCATTTATGTAATATTGATTTGACTAAGATGCAATCAACTGAAAAATGATATACAAGAATTATTTAGGAATACATCAAACAAAGAATTTCAACAAATGATTTGCGACAAATTGGGAAAAATGCGCTTTTGTAAATATATCGTTTTTGCCTTTTATTCCTTTCAAAGGGAGATTGCTTTTCTTGGTAACGACTAGAGCAAGGTTGTAATTCCTCAACTAACCGAGAGATATTTAGTTTAGGGGTAAACTGAGAAATTCTTTTGAAGCAGGACGGGTGAAAAGTATGGCGAAATATTGTTATACATATTTTATAATTCTTGGGATATCCCCACCAGGGTTGCATCAGTATATAAATATAAGTTCCATAAATATGTAAATAGACAATGTACAAAACTGAGTATTGATAAAGAGCTACGTTGTATCTGGCTTCAGAATTTTAGTCATTTTTCGAAACTCCTCTGGAAGCAACTCATCATCCCAGCCCCAAACCGGTTGCTCCGTTGACGACTTCATCAACTCAGTCACTTCACTTGGAATACTGTAGTCAAAGTCTTTCGAATCGTCCAATTCCTCCTCTTGCAGTTTGGCATAACTGGCGAAATGTTCCTAGTAATTAAAGATTACATTTTTAGACGCTACTTGAATTTAGAGAATATCAATAAATATTTTCACTGAATACGTTCAAATGTCTTCTTGTTTTACCTGTCATATGGTTTGGTCCCTCCGAATTCGTGGAGGTGGGCGATACTGTTGACACACCAAGTAAAGTGTAGTACGAAGACATACCGGCGATAGTTGATGGCAATGCAATAGAGAAGTGGCAGCTGCCAAAAGTAGTGAAGCAATGAGACTGGGATGATTGTATGGAAAATGGCGACGAGTGTCCAGTACCATCTAAAAGAAAGCATGAAAATGGCGTTAGTTGACTGGCTTTTAATTATTCCAGGAAAAGTGCACCATAATTAAATACAACATTTTTCTCAATAAATTCCCATTGTTGGGCCATATTTTTCAGCCAAAGTTTTTTGGGGGAATGTGAAAAACAATTATTCCCAACAAAAAAGTCCAAAATGGCCTAAACTGCCCAAAACGTTCGCTGAATGCATTACGTTATTTTTTCACGATTCCACTTTTTACTTTCGAGTTTCGGCAGGTTTGGACAGTAAGATTTTCAATGGCGTTGGAATCGGGGGAAAACTAAAATTGGTATTTACCGGTAAATACCGGTATTTACCATTTTGGACGTCCAAAACCTAGCTGCCCAAATCCTTCCAAACTCCAGTGCCATGTGAGTGCCATGTACTTAATGTAAAAAATGGGAAAAACTCAATGACTGGGGGTATTGTGCGACAAATAATGTAATGCATGCAGTGTGGGTTTTGGACACTTTTGGGCAGTTTTGGACATTTCCCGGGCAAAACGTTTTTCACATCCCACCGGGAAAAACTTGTGGCTGGGAAAAACCCCAAAACTAATTTTTAATGACCAAAATGGCACTTTACGGATTTTACCAGAAATTACACTATATTTTTCCCTTGTTCCGACACTGAAAATTCGTTTTTTGCTAGCAATTACCTGCTTTGAAACCTGACAATGGGGTCTCGCTCCAAATCCGGCACGGCGAAAGTATCAAGCTTCTTCTTGTATTCAGGGTGTGGAGGCACAAAGTGCCATCCGACGTGACTGAAAATGAATCCTCGTGAAGCATTATGAGGATCTGCGTTCGTGTCGGTGTACTTGTGGTGAATCCTATGATCCAAGCACCATTTGTGGATAGGTGTCTGCCGGGTATAAATATTTATTGTTAGGAACAGGAAGTCTGAATTAATTGAAATTAACGTACAGTGGAACCTCTATGGAAGGGAGGATCAGAGGATATTTTTCCCGGAGGTCTCCTCATATAGTATGTATATGTGCTAATTTTATAATTATTATCTTCCAGATATTGTTCGTAATCATTTATAACCGTTGAAAATTTGTAAACTTTGAAATAATGGTGAGGGAATGGATCGTCAGCTACGTAGTTTGAAATTGTCGTTGCAAATATTTTTCTAAGGCGGAATGCCAAGTTTCAGACACACACGGTTGATTTTTGGGGGCACAATGAGACAAAAACTAGATTATTGTGGACTAATTTTTGTAGAGGTTTACATACGTAGAGGAGGAGTACATAGAGGTTTTTTAATATGAGTAACTCCGCCGGAGGAAAATTTCTAACCCTAATTGTGCAATTTCCCTATATAGAGGTTTCACTGTATACAGGGCGGTATATATGTAGAAATGGAATTGTAGATTGATGGATGAGTCCGTACCTGCAAAGCCACCGTCTGGAAGATCATCAAGAGAATCTGGAGTGGCTTGTTCGCCTTAAATGTCCTATGAGTCCAGTACCTGTGACACCCAACCGTGATTCCGATGCCACCAAGGAACCCATAAAACAGATCTAAATAATATTGTTGAACCAAAAAATTATTAAACTTTTAAGCAGAACATATTGAAGGTCCGACTTGTGTCCGGAAATGCTGTGACCCTTCACAGCATTCGGAAATTCACAACCTTTCAACGGTCATCATCCGTTAAATAAAGTCTTATTTCGCAACTCAGCCACGAGGCCATGTATAGTACCTATATACTTCGTTATCATTCTTAAGGACCGTCTAAGAGCGTATTATGAAGACGGTAACCGATAAGCACCTAAAAACATCGGGGTTCTCTCATTGTCAGAACACAGTACCAAAAGCGAAATAAAAAATCCGAAACCGCTCACCGGTTACCATACACACAGACTGACGGACGTACAGACCAAAAACATAAAGGTCCTTAAATTTTTTTAAAATAAATAAAATCTAACCAAAGAGCGCCGTACTCCACGGAGCCCTTCCAGAAAATGTCAAGTAGACCCCATAAACCGCAAAAATGTGGGCGTGAGTCAGAAACAAGCCCCAAAAATGGTGATACTCGAGTCCAAACGGCTTATACATTCTGGCAAAATCCGGGTGCCTTTGAATGACAGGAGGATCTGATTTTACATCTTGAGGACGCCGTGAGGTCACACAGGTGTCACCAGATAAAACCACTGTCGACTCTACTTCAAGTCTTTGTGTTGTTGGACTCATTTTTTTTAGAAATTAACGACAAACACAAGAATTAAAACAGATTCTGGGAGGAAGGTTAACTAACTCTGTCTCCGTCAGGGTTTTTACTGATGACGACGGGTTGAGGGATTCATGAATTTTATGTGTGCTACGCATTTTTTCGCATGATTTGATACATAGTTTTTAATCTTTGTCCATCCTTTCGAAATCATATTAAGTAAAAAGTAGTGGGTGAGTGGGAAAAAATGTTAATCACTGCCTGGCCTCTGGTCTGACCGTTTGATTAATTTTCATGCTGGATAAAAGACATGGAAAAAATTGGCCAGACTGAGTGATTTAAGATGGAAAAACGATTCCGTGAGGAAAAACTCGCATTGTTGCATAAATGGCATCTGCTACATGAGCAAAAAAGGGTCTGCAAGTTAAGCAGATTATGTGCTATTCATTATGAACAAGTGCTGCACCATAGGAAGTGACTTACTGGCAGCTATGAGAACAAAATGTTGAATCAGTAAAAAGTGGTTTTTTGATATAAATGATCGATTACAAATGTGTGAAATTTATTATCAGAGTGTAATGTATGGATACTAATTATGACGTAGCTGAAGCATTCAGTGGAGTACCGATTTAATGTCGGCGTCAGTCCGTCCATTAGTGGGTGAGCCAGATAGCGCCCAAACGACTGAATCGATTTCCACAAAACTTGGCATAGTGACTATAGTGACTATAGTGACTATAGTGGGTGACGGGAGTCACTATACTGACTCCCGTCACCCAGTGATGAACTTTATATTGTTTTGGGTCATTGGTAAACGTCTTCATAGTAATGTCGTAACCGTCAAAAAATGTCCAAATACAAGGCGGAAGGATATTGTAGTCTATTGTATGTTGTAGGAATCGGGGAAAAACTTAAATTGGTATTTACCGGTAAATACCGGTATTTACCATATTGGACGTCCAAAACCTAGCTGCCCAAAACTGTCCAAAACTTCAGTGTCATATGCACAATGTAAAAAGTGGGAAAACTCAATGGCTGGGGGCATTGTGAGACAAATAATATAATGCATACAGTGTACGTTTTGGGCAGTTTTAGGCAGTTTTGGACATTTCCCGGGAAAAAACGTTTTTCCCATCCCACTGGGGAAAA
>JAHZMY010000400.1:0-12447 GCA_027743915.1 Seira sanloemensis
GAGATTTCTTGCTTTAGCTTTTTTAGGCGAATATGCTATAATTACCTGAAAAATATTTAAAGTTTGATGGCTTGTAGTTCATGTACGTATGGGGCGATTTAAATTTAATTTTTGCTACCATAGTCACGAGGGCTCATCCTACCTTGATATATCCCACCCGCAATCCCAGCTCAATTTTTCAAATATGTGAAGTCTCATTTCACGAATATGGTGACATTCAGATTTTTTTGTTGATGATGTAACTTCGGACTTCTTGAACCATTTTATGGGCGCAGGGTGCAGTTCAGGCCCAGCTCTCCTGTCTTAATAGAACATTTAGAAAAGATACTGATGGAAGAGCCATATGGACGAAACAAGAAAATCTCATGGTCATCAACTCCCGCAGGTAGTGCAGAAATGATTGTTGCAAAGTAAAGGAGTTTTTGGTCGACGACGTTTCTTTCGGCAACTCTGTCGTTTTAAGGTGGTGGTTTCAGTTGTGGCGGAGTAATTGAGAGGGGTATAAATGGTGATGAGAAAAGCCGGGTTCAAGAATAGCCCAAACTTAATTCAGCTTGCCTGAGTAATAACTTTTACCCATTATCTGTTCCGATTACGTGATTCATTGTGGCTTTTCATTTGTGCTGCTGATTGCTCCGCTCTGGCCGTCAATAGGGTCTTGTAAGGAGCAAGTGGGTACAAAGAGACAGGAAAAGTTTGAGGTAAACATTCCTCTTAACGAAGCATGTTATTGTTCCGTTTGATAGATTACGGAAGTATTGTGTTTGAAGTAACAAAGGGAAATAAAACCTTTTCTTGGCTTGAAGCCCATCTCACTGCAAGAATGCTTTTTTCGCGCTGTACACTGAAATTCCCTGTGGACGTGCTTTCGTCAGGTTTTGAAACTCCAGCGTGATCTCCCTTATCTTTTGGACATGACATGAAGTTACTTTTCATGCTGAAACGGTTTTTATGTTTTTGTCATACCAGTTCCCACAGTTGGCAGAGATCTCACACTTGTGTACAAAAACCTCCCGTGCTCTATTACATGAAGCTCTCTCAGTTATCTCGTTATTTTAAAGTATTTGAACAGAATTAAAATTCTCTTTGATTTTCCTAAGTGTTATTGGTTGATGCCGACACGTCACCTTCTTTTCCTTTGTATATTCCCGTGTGAGCTTTGTGAATTTCTAAAACACACATATACGCCCAACTGATCAGTTTTAAAACGTACTTTTGAATCGGAAGAATTCGTCGAGTTCAATACGTGAAAAAGCTGTTGTGTTTAAGCAGATCAAATTCCTATGCACTTGAGGTAGATTCCTCCCTGGGAAAGGATATTTATCTGACATTTCCTTGCTTGTGAAAGTTTATGTTCGTCAAAGCAATCAATAAGAACTGCCAATAATCCTTGAGAATAACTTTTGTGCATATGCAATGTGCAACCTTCCGCCCAAGCGTAGGTCATGTTACTGATTATTCTTAATGGTTATTGCCTCAACAGTTAAAGTTGTAAGACATGTCGCTTCCTTTGGCAAAGTTTGTCGCTACTCTATGCAAGCGCCAATTGGTGTATTCTAGTTTTACGCCACTTGTAATTAAAATAAACACAACCAGAGTAGAAAAGAATTTTAAATTTAAATCTATAAGAATTTTCTGAAATAGAAGTATTCTTTATTCATGGTGTATTCTAGTTTTACGCCACTTGTAATTAAAATAAACACAACCAGAGTAGAAAAGAATTTTAAATTTAAATCTATAAGAATTTTCTGAAATAGAAGGATTCTTTATTCAAATCCTCCTTAGGGAAAAAAGAGGTAGATGCGCTGGATTAGATGGATAAAGCACACATGCACCTATTCATTCATCGCGAAAGAATCAAAATAAACTTTGCTCTTGCTCACTTTCTCAGCAAATAATGTTTAAGAAGGAAATCATAACATATACATATTCTTGTGTGAAAACGAAAGATTTCTATTTAAAAAATGTTTCCCCAAGTTCTAGGTCTGGGTTGCCACTGTTCACGAATCCCGTCTGAAAATCGGGCTTATTATATCTGTAAGTAATTTACAAAGGGTTGCATGCGCGCATAAGTTGTTTGTTTGATAGACAGCTTGACTTCCCAAATGGCATCGCTGTGTGCAATTCATTCATCATTTAACAAGAAAATGAATCCGCTACATTCAGTCCTCCTCATGAGTCTTTCAGTACTAGTGCTCGTTTGTGCCAGGGAATCGAATGCGAGTACTAAAAATTTTACGACACCAAAAAGGAAATAATATTCTTTTCTACTCCGACTTATTTTGGTTTCATTTTTTGGGAGAGGATGCATACGCCATGCACCCACAAAACAAACCAAGTGCGATGAAATCAGTTATTCATATTTCGATGCATGCCTATTTTATGTTCTCACTCTTTCCTTCTCGTCCCCTTTTTGTTTTATTATTCTTAATCCATGTAGCTCCGACTTGTGAGAAAAATATATAAGTTCATGGAACCCATTCAGTGGCAGCTTGGTCAAAGCCAACGACAGATTTTTCCTCAAAACTGAATATTTTGTCTCTTTTCTTTTATCCGTTTCGCCTCTACTTTTGAAGGGGAAAAGATGTTAACCAGCTGCGGCTTATGAAAAACTTGATTTTTACACTTTCTACTAATCAATTGGGCTCCTGCTCAAAAAAATAAACGTTTGCACCCCAGTCTTGTCGAGCGATTGAAGGATTTGTGAGCGCTATTATGAAATCATTGCTGCTTTTATTTCTTTTCAAGTGGCATCAAAACATGAGTTTTTAAATACATAATAAAACCCTTTGTCCGCTTGTGTAAGCACAAGAAAAAAATGCTCACTTGGTTTATGTGTCTTGTCACTTCTTGGTCGTGCGAAAAGAATATTTCAGAGATGACTTGTCAGCACAACATTTACCAACGAATCTTATCTCATTTCACCATTTGTCCCAGGCATGGATTTCATTAGCACTGATATTACGCTTAGCGTAACCGACAATTCCTTTCTCATTACGTAGGACAGGTCCAAAATTCAACGGCCATTTATATCGACTATGTACTTTGCACACAAGAATGAAATCTGCACTCATGTGAGCAGCGTGCAGATATGTATTCACTGGGTATCCCAGTCCTGCTGATTTATCATACTGAATAATTTCGCGATTACTATATGTGAATGTACAAGAATGAGTTCTGCTCAACAAAACTGGTAATCTTTGTTGCATCATAAATTCTGGCAAGTGGATGTAGATGAGTAAGAACATTAGCATATTTGTAGCCCCGCTAGAGAAAGACTTTTTTTAATTTAAAGTTTTAATAGACAGTAAAAGTAAAGGTATTTTTCATTTGTTTTCTTACATATGTAAGTTTATAAATGTTGAGACCTTGTGAGGAAGATGTTTTTGAACATTTTAAAATTATCTTTATGTCATGCTATAATAAAAATCTAAAAGAAAAAATGGATTTTACATATTGTTTGTATGTCTTGTACGAAAAAAACTAATCGCATACTCTTTTCTCTTGTATCTTTCTAGGGCCTGCCATACATTACGCAATGGCTCAACCTAGACCGCTGCCTTGAACAAGGAGAAGAAGAGGAAGAAAACTGAGCTTAGCTTTGTGTACTCAAGATAAGCCGAGTCCTCGCAACTACACCAATATCAAAAAGGAAGGAGACAAGTCAACGTCCACAACAACGCTAAAGAGTCCAAATACTGTTTTTGGGTTGACCTATAGATAACGTTTGTAATAAGAGCAGTAGTTATTTAAATACGATAAGAAATAATTTTGTTCGTTAAGATTTAAGAGAGAGAAAGAAGGATGAGGAGCTGGAAATCATGTACAGACTGAAATGAAGCAAACTTAACTAGGATAAGACTGATAGATTCACTACGGATTTACAACTCGGAACGAATATAAGGAACCCCACTCAGGATTAGCTTTAACAAAGAAACGAAATAAAAAAATTGTAACTTTTGGTTAGATTAATTTCCGAAATTTTGCTCTCATTGTGCCAAAATTTGTAATTCACTTTTAAACTGTCACGTGTCTTCTTTTGAAACTAATTTTCAGATAAAGACGTAAAAAGTAAATCATTTTAAGTTTATCATATAGAAAGGTAGAGAAAGGAAACTAGATTTTTTCAAGTTTCCTCCAAGTTAAATACTGTATAAATTCTCTCTATCGTTTTAATTGCCAAAATTTCACGTTTTTGTACTATACTGTGATCTACTCTGAGCTTCTCGCCGGTTTGTTTGGCTCTACTAAGAATTGTTGAAATATATTGTCTAATTTTATCCTAACACGTAGAGTTTAATAGAGTACCTTTGCGTTATGTTAGCTCCATTTATGTAGTTTGTAACATGTTAGCAAACTACAGGATAAACCAACTACTTTGGTTTTCCCAGTACTCTTCTATTCATGTAAGCTCAGCGAAATATTATTTTACTTCATTAAGAACGAGTTACGTATGCGAGCATGTATTTAAAAAATAATCATTGTCAATTTTCTCTCTCATAGTTTGAAGAATGAATCAGATGAAGTGCAGTGTGTCGATGACTTCTCTGGAAATCTCCGCAAACCAATTTGCGGACTCCAGAGGGTTCACAGAAGAAGCAATGGCCAGGAGGAAGACAAAGTTGTAGTTTGAACTCGAAGAAACCCAGGTGCGTATTTACTGTAGTTTTCATGAATGTATACACAAGTATCTTAACTATTACCCATAAAAGATTCCAAAAAATCCTTTCAATATGTTTGAAACTGTGATTCATTACTTGTCATGAATGTTCTGTAAATTGAATTGTGACCAAAAGATTGTTGTACATATTGTGCACTTTGTCGTCTTTGTTTCGTTATGAACAACACGCTTTGGCACACAATTTGTAAGTCTATGTAGGTACTCAAAGTTTGCATTCCGGACGAGATCTGAATGTTGGTTTTGTGAGATAAAATAAACGCTTTGCGTAAATAAACAAGGAATTTATCTTGTAAAATGTAAAGCCAAACCACACACAATATCTGAATATAATACAATGATGGCCAAAAATACTTTTGTAGTGGTCAAAATCGTTTAGAAAATTTAAGCCTGAACATTTTCAATTTATTACATTTTCCTGTATTATGGAAACATCAAAACATGCTACACTTGGTTTCGTATTTTCTTGCTCTAAAGGACTTTTGGAGACCTGAGAATGTGTACTTTTTAATTTTCATTTTAATACTAGCTTTTTATTTAATTGATAAATATCAAATACTTATTTCCAGTTTCAGTAAATTGTGTTATTCTGTTTTCCCTGCTCTTATTTTACTTTCACCCAAAATCCCCAACATGACTTTAATTAACATAGTACATAATTTGGGCCAAAAATTAACTTTCAATTTTGTACTAATTTTAGACGCACATTGGGAAACAAAATGTGGCGACGTTCTTGGGGTTCAAACAATGACGACAGTGGTCAAGAAGAAATTTTGGAGGATTTGCCAGCAGTCAGTTCAGGTATGTAATTCATTGTATGAATCTATCCCAATTGTCAATTCATAATATAAAATGTTGGTTTTATAATAATAATTTATAATAATATGTATTACTTAAACCTTTTCTAGGAATTAGTTGAAGCTAATTCAGACGAGCAAGGACTGCGACATTTCCTTGAAAATTACAGCAATATCTGCGAATGGCTAAACTCTATGCAAATCGAAAGAGGCAGATTTGTAGATGCAATCAGACTCTCTCAATTGGTATAAACCAAACTAATAAAATATCTTACTTGTCGTTGCTTTACAAAATACATAATCTCTTACTGTTTTTGATTATTTTTTAGGCTGACGAGATGAATGGAAAGCATCAGTGGAGAGTTGAAATAAATGCATCCGCTAAGAACTTATCCCAGAAGTAAGTTTCTTTCAACAAACGTAT
This sequence comes from Seira sanloemensis, assembly GCA_027743915.1. NCBI lineage: Eukaryota > Metazoa > Arthropoda > Collembola > Entomobryomorpha > Entomobryidae > Seira > Seira sanloemensis. The sequence continues at coordinate 5,900 of JAHZMY010000400.1, forward strand.
TTTTTGGCTGTGTATTTTAAGTTTTACAATTTTAAAAGTGGACTAGACTGACGTAGTGTTAATATTTAATTGCCAATTGTGGTTATATGTTTTTGCTCAAACAATATTCATTGCTATTATGGCTTATTTTAATTTTTTGCTGTTAGTTGATCGTAATTAACCTACCTTTATAATTGCACATTTTGGACCATTATTGACATTGAAAATTGCTGTCAGACCATTCGATTAATTAATTTGACTCAAACAAGAAGACTATTTTGAGAAGTCGATTTTCCTATTTAGAGATTTCCGTTCAATACACACTACAACCATTGATACATTTCCCATACCTAATTTTTTATAAATTATTAACAATTATTTTTCTACAAAGCGATAATTTAATACAAGGTTTAATATAGGGGAATGCTTGTTTCCCTATATTGATTTTTTAATGCGAATCCCGGGAAACAAGCATTTCCCTATATTAAACCTTTGATTTAATAGAAGTTTTGAGATATGCCAATTTTTTAGTTTCATCATAATAACCGCAACTAGAGAACCTTTCTACACACTTGTCGTGTGGTAGCCAATAAAGGCTGTAAATGAAAAATATACAGGGAATCTGCCGCAGAATCAATGTGTGCCATGCTATTGCTTATACCCTCCAAAGAGCTTTTTTTTAGATGATCTCGCCCGGTATTAAAGATTTTTTAAAAATCCTTCGAAAACAGTAGTTCTGAGTGCTCTCATAGATGCGATCGGTTCGAAATTTTTAATAGCTATTCATTTAAGGTCATTTTGCACAATACAGATAGCTTAAAGTTCAAAATGTTTGGACGAGAACTTTTTTATTAGATCACTTTCGTAAAAAAACCCAATACACAAATTTCAAATTCACTTTCAAATTTGAAGGTGGCAGCACCACCTACATCGTAAATATACATATAGTTGTATGCACTTTTATTTCTACGAACTTCATACTTAAATGCTAAAAAGGCAAAGTGTGACTTGTTCGGCTATGCGCTTCTGCTTTTTGTTGTATTAATTTTGATTTTTACCGTAATTAAATTTTAATTAACAAATACTGATTTTAACAACCGGATATTATGCAAGCAAGAATAGTTTTCCATTAGAATTATCAGCCAAGATGTGTAATATACGCGAAAAAATTCTTTTATGCAATTCAATTCAATCTAGGTATTTATGATCTTACAAAATTAGTAATACGTATCCTTCAAACTAATTAATCGAAATCTAATGAAACTACATAGTAACCTTCTCCAAAAATGATTCTTCAGTTTTGACGTAGGCGCCCTAAAAACGGACTCGACATTTAAATTTTACCAATTCTTATTCTTTTAAAAGCGCACTACCAAATTTGCTATCTTCAAGCAATAATAATTATTATTAATGAGTACTTTCTTCTGAAAAACTCACGCTTTTCAGAAATCGGTTAGGATAGAAATAAGAAATATCGATAAGAATAAAGACTTACAAATATAAATTAAAAATCTAAGAGTGCTTTGCACATGTACGACTTGAGCTTCTGAATGACGCATTAAAGTTAAAAACTTTTTTACTTTGTACATTTCAAATGCAAAAGAAAGATTAGACTAAAGATTTGAGTTGATGTAAGAGATTCTACTTGAAATACGTCGATTTGTTAATTGGCTGCTGCAACTATTTTTATATAATTCAACTTACGTATATGGTGATTTTTAATGGAATAATTTGTTTATTGAAGGCACCCTAAATTGAAGGAAGAGTTTCAGTGGCGTCTAAAGCACTTAAATTCACAATGGGATGCTCTGGATAAAATATTGTCTCGTCAGCAAAACACATCTTTAGAATCTGATTGCATCAGTCCTCAAAACAACGAAGGTATGTAAAAACCGATTACCTTTTATCGAATTGACCGCAAATTTCCTTTCTCAATAAAAGCTATTGTTCCTCATTTGTGACACCTTAGGGAAAGACTGTGACCTCGACTGGGTAAGGAATTGGCTTCGTCAGAAAGAAAGCGAGCTTCAACCCTTGGATTTTAGGACAGAATGGACACAACAACTTCTGGAACGCGAGATACATCGATACAAGGTAAATACTTACAATTGCTACTCTTCCGCCCTGATTCCAAATCGCTATCCATGCTGCAATATTGCTTCAAAACTATCAAATTACGTAGCTGCTTTTCAATTTCTTTGAATAGATTGTGCGGAAAGGTTCAAGTGGAAGAGATCCTCATGAAAAATTTGCTTTCCGGCAGAGCTATGACATTTTTTTATTTACATACTTGCCAAGTATTTTAGGTTCAGAAAATGTGCACATGCAATGTGCAAAGGAAGAAACCTACCTAAGACATTTGAGTTTGAATTGCACATTTGTTTCAAGTCATTACACTGCATTTCACATGTCTTTAATTATAGAATTTTAGCAAAAAACTTTAATTTGTTCTTGTTGATTTGCTGTTAAATAATGCACCACGGGCATTAAAATTTCTTATATGTTTAAAGAAATATTTGAACTTGCGTATTTGAATATGTATGTATGTATATACATAGTTTGAAATTTCCTGTCAGGCTATCTCCGAGTGCTCTAGTCACAGTGGGAGACTGACAAAGATCAATTGCTACCCAATTTATTTGAAATTTTTTTGCAGCTTAACACGAGAAAGTGGTTTCTTGAGACGAGTGACAGAATTTGTTTTAAAAGCAAAAAATAGCAAATTGATTTTTTTTTGCTTTAGGCCTCTAAGAAATCCTAGTTGTTTGCATGTTTATCTACTATACACATGTGCAATAAAACAAGTGTAGGTTATTTCGTCGCATTTGTATACACCATCTTTTGCATAATCAGTAGAAAAAGTCAAAAGGAGGCAACTCCTGACCTTTCCGTAGTATTGTCTTTCGGCAAAAGAAAGTGGATAAACATTCCGAGACCAACTGGAAACAATAAATTCGTAAAGCGTCTGAGAATTAGGAAGTCAAGCGGAAATAAGATCAAAAGATATAATTTGAGCTCGATGCGCTTGCACCATCAAAATGATGACATCTTCAAGATCATGTTGTGGTCTTCACTATCGTTCAGGACGAGCTTCAGTGAAACCACTTCATTATTTTGAGGATTCAATCACCATCTTTCCGCCAAAAAGAGTTCGTTATTTTAAATTGAGCTGCGCCTTGTCATACTGCAAGGGAAAGTGATGAGATTGAGATGGGACAAGTTTGCGAAGGATGTTTAAGATAAAAGGGCGCATTAAAACTTTCGTGCTGACTGACAGCAGAGGCCCTTTAAGAGATACATATTACCTGAGAAGTTTTCGAATCATCTCCTTAAAGTGACTGCGGTCGGTCTTTATTACGCCACCAAATGTTCATTGTTTCACATTTTTTCTTTTGCAACACACCGTAATCAATGCATTGTCACTGGCCGGATCCCACGTCTTTGTTTTTGTTGAGCTAGGTCTTGCGTAGTTGGTACCCTTTTCTCATATTGCTATCCCTTGTTTCGCCCTTTCTTTTCCATTTTCTTCAAGGGAATGGGTTAGGGCATAATTGAGTGGAAGATAAAGGAATTGTCAACAAAAAATATAATTTGTTTTCGTTAGTCTCATTCCGAGTTTGAAAAGTCTCGTGTGACTGACTGACTTGACTGCGTGAAAGTGTGAAATTTGTCTTGGCTTCTGTATCACATGCCATTGAAATGACGTGCCTCGTTGATGAGTTGGAGATTAGAACAACACGTTAGCCTTCGTTTAGAGAGAAAAGTTCCCTTTGATGAGGATTTTAATGGTGATAGTTGATTACGTTTTTTTGCAGTTTTCGATTAGATTCTTGAATACGTGATGGAGCATTTAAACGTGCAGACTCATGACTGTTTTTAGGCAAATGCAAATTGAAGCATTTGTGTATTGTCTGTGTTTAGTTTATACGAAATAAAAAATTGCAGATGTCATCGGTTTTACAAAATGCTCAATTTATTACTTTGCGAATGCCATAAGGAATTAGGAAAGCGCTTTATCGACCTAGCAAATGAGTGTGATAAGCTGCATAACAAATTTGTACAAATGAACTTTCATTTGTTTCATCGCTGGGATTATATGATTAATACATACATACATGCACTTCCGAATTTCCAAAAACAAATTGCTTAGCAAACCTAAATTTTTTGTATGACGAATTGCTTGGTATTACAACTTATCACAGATATGTACATGGCGCAATCGTCTTTTCTATCTTTGAAGATAAGGTGCCAAGCAGGAAAGTATGCATCCGGATAGAAAATCTCAAAAAGGCAATAATATGAAAAAGGGGAATTGCACAGAAGTTAAAGTCAGTGAACTACCGGTGTAATAGATCATATTTCCTTATATAAATCATGAACAAAGTCTGATCTATTGCAATTATAATTTGCTTCTCCCAAAACACTCACTCATAAATGCAGTAATAGTTCATAACTAGTAAAACCAATACAGCAAATTGAAGTTATGCAAAATTACGTATGTAACTGCATAACGTATGTAGTAGCTATGTGGGTTCTTCAACTTCCACCACTTGTCGAGGCCTTCTATCGGAAGGGNCATAACGTATGTAGCTATGTGGGTTCTTCAACTTCCACCACTTGTCGAGGCCTTCTATCGGAAGGGAAATGAAGTGAAGAAAGGAAACACAGACTCGATAATTGCCTGTTACGGACAGCTGTTTTATATTGTCAGACATACGCATCTATGCAAATAAGGGATGATCATGATGATATCAACAATTAAAATGGAAATACAAGTAGCTCGTCGAAAAAATTAGGTTCTTATTATTTAACACAATTGAATGAATAAACAAGAACATTTTGAGTGGTAGCTCTAAAAATACAGTTTAGTAATCAAGAGAAATTTTTGCAAATGAGACACGGGCGAATTTTTATTACAATATGAATTTTTATTCGACTCGATAGAGGCAACAAGAGATTTTGTCTGACAACTTCAGCTTATAAATGTAGGTAGGTTTAGTTTTCTAAGTTATGTTATTTGATACGGAGTAATGATAGTAGGGAATGAATGGCTTATTGCATGCCTACTAACGATGAGTAATGACAGGAGAGATTTCATAAATCAAATTGGCATATTAGTACTTGTACTGAAAACTCACTCCGCTTTACTTACCTCAGGTGAAGTATTCTGTTCACAGAGCCATTTGCATTGAAGCACAACTAACTAATAAGTAATGCAAAAGTTAAGGGCCAATTACTATGCAAATCATTAAATTCTTTTGAAAGAAGTCAAACGTCACACGGGGTTTTTAACGTGCGAAAATAAGTTTTCGAGTATTTTTGACGCGATACTTTTGACGACTTTCTCAACAACGTTGGTCATTCGGATAAAAGTTATTGCCTTTGACTTCCTCTAAATCAATAAGAAAATAATGGCTGTAATTATTTTCCTCAAATATTGCTGACATTTTTTGTTGGTGGCTCGACTATTTATAAGAAAATGGTAATTTGATATCCTGTGGTGCGACCGTTCAAATAGTTATTTTGAAAAGTTAGTCATTAATAAGAGAGAGATTCTTTTAACAGCAAATCCTTTTGTAAGAATTCAATAAGAACATTTTATCAGAGGAAAAGACGGCACCAAATAATCCGAAAATAACAGTTGGGCGAGACGTTGGCTAAAAGTGGTTGGTCAACAACTCATAAAGTCATCATATCGTGTCATATACTCTATTTAAGAAATCAGCGGTGGTCAGGGCATGTCTTTTCTCCTGCTTTAGAACAAATGAAACACCAAGTTTATTAACTGCATACCATTCTTACCAAAGTATGTATCAAATTTCTTGAATCAGTCAGTTTGATTTATCATTGAGCTTGTTAAAAGTCCATTGTCCCTATTGAAGATTTGCAAGCATGGCTTTTACGAGACGGAGTGGCATGCTGCTGCGATTATAACTACGAAAGCGTGAATCGTTACCGAGAATGACAAAACTGCTTCCCCATATGAGGCACAGCTGGCTAGATTTCGAAATTTGAGAGAGAACTTTGATTTTTATAGTTTAATGAAGTTAATTAACGTGTGTACAGCTTACACGGTATATTCGCTTTGCCTAAAGCTATCAATTGCTAATATGTTTGCTCTGAAGAAAATGATGTGATGAATGAGTCAAAACATCTTTTTCAGTGAATGAAAACCAGCACAAAGATCAAGAAATGAAACTTTAGTTTCAAGGAAATAATGGAAAATTGAAATTGAACAAGGGCGAATCACGTGTGTGTGTGAATTAAATGGTATCAAATGCATGGCCGTTCAGCTGAGTAAGCTTTATTGTAATAATAATCATTCTCGCAAAATCATTGTTTCAAAATGTGCAAGTCATTTGAATTCCACATCACCAATGTTGATGGAAAAGGGATGTAAGTAATGATTAAACACTTGTCATAACAAGTTTGCCATTCAAGTTTTCAATGATCTTACATAGTTTTGCTGCTCAACTGTCAACATGATGATAATTACATTTCATATGAAGAAATCAGGCCACTTCAAATATAAATAATTTGTTCTTGGCTTCATTGTAGAGATGGTGAAG
>JAHZMY010000401.1:0-15953 GCA_027743915.1 Seira sanloemensis
GAGGACTTTTCACTTGAGTAAAATCTTGGAATAGATTTTTTTTGCCTCCGGAAGATTAGCTAGAGGACCAAGGCTTGTTAGATACTTAACGAAAAAAAATTCTCATGATTACACTACATCACCCATATTCCAATATCGAATTGCTATTCACAAGTTGAGAGATGAGAATGATTATACCATACTCGATTCGTCAATCAATAAGAGTCTATCCAGTGCACGACACAGACAGACACAAGATATTTTAGGGAACCCCATTGTGTAAATGCCAATCCACCCGAAAAATCATCAATCATTCTTCGGAAACATTATTTCATTTCGTTGTGTATTTTTTGTATCGTCATTGTATACAACTCTACCTAATTCTGATGTTTTACGTTTTTTAATTTCTCAGACCAATCAGAATATACCCATGTACTTTATACGATGCGCAATAAAAGTTCTTGTAAAAATGAAACATTCAGAGAAAAAGGCATTAGCTGCAGAAAATGAACAAAAAGGAGTATGTGCTTCTTCCTCGAGAAAGATAAATGAAATACATGTCGAATTTTTTATTTGCTGTTTTGTTCATTTTTAACCCTTTTATATTTATACCTACACTATTTATTATTTAAAATGTAACGTGAGAAGAAAAAATGAATGCAGCTAGAAAAAGTTCCTATTTTCAGGGTTTTTTTTTTGCTGTAGAACAATGGTAAAAAACCTTATCAATCATTTATCAAAAACATCAGGGAGGGTTTTAACAAAAAAAGTGAAACAAAATTGGTTAAAGCAGGAAAAGGGTTAAAGATGGTCAGAGTATCTTTCGAAATCAATTGAAAAGTAAAAACGTGCCAGACAAAGCCCATCATCTTTTCTGGTTTATGGGAAACATATGGAAACCTTTACTACATTACGAGCAGATTTAATATCCAGACGCATATTCGTTTCGTGAATACTGCATTTGTCATTTGTGCACAACTTTTACTGTGAGAAACACAGCTCTACACAATCCTTTCATGTGTTCAAGAACCAGCAAGAAAAGTTTGAGCCTTCTTGTTGAGCCAGGATATCTTATATAAAAAAGCATACTCCATGAGCCCTTATTTCAACCCAAGCAATTTTTTCTCAGATAAAACGAGATCAAAATGTAAGCATCTCTCTATAAAAAAATAATCTTCAGTGCCAGTTTCATAAGAAGGTGAGACATTGGAGTTTATTTTTTATGGATGAATTCAAGTGCTTATAGCGTGTTCTACTGACATACTGGAGGCTTACGGAAGGAAGCTCCACTTGAATGAAAAGGATTTATATAAAAAAGGGTCTCCCTTTTTTGGTATCTCATGCTTTTTTCCTCCACATTTTCAAGGTTACTCAAATATAAAAAATACCGCTCGCCTGTGTACAAATACCTGAGCGGAGTAAAAAAAATACAGACTTTGTACATCAACCCTTTTTCTACAAAGTATTCCATCATATAACCCTTTGATGAAAATATGGAATTGAAAAGTAAAGCCCAAAAAGTCTTTTTAGTGGACGTTTACAAAATGCTGATGGCGCTAAATGGGGGAATCAGATTTCGGGAAAGGGGTAAATATTTAATCGCTGTAAAACAAGAAAATCGCATGAATTCACTCAGCAGCTGGCCCTTTTAGCTTTTTCAAGTTTAAGGTTAAAAAGGGAAGAAAAGAATATTTTTATATGAAATTAAATCTGTACTCTCTCATACATCCCTCAGACTGCCACTGCACTTCATTGCATTACATCAGGTACAATATTTTTCAGGATGAAAAGAGAGAATATCATCATAAAAATCCTTCCTACATACCACTTTGAGGAGCAGCAAACGAACATTTTCATGAAATGAGTGAGAAAATAGTGATAAAGACCTTTCTAAACACTTGTGTATTTACACAAGAGTCTCCATAAGTGTACCATGTACAAGGAAAATATGGATTTTCCTTGGAGCATTAAACGAATAAAAAAACCTTCTGATTGAATCCAATGGCTTTTTGGTCGTTTGCTCTGCATCGCATTAAAATGCTTTGAAACCGCGATGTGAGAATTGAGGGGAAACGGAAAGACTTTGAATTTGAGAAAAAAATGAAAGGGTTGAGCTGGTATATAATAGAAACACTACATTTCTTTCTCTGCGCTTATGTAAAGAGGATGGAACTCCAAAAAATTGAGCAAAAGTCCCAGGAAAGAAAAATAAACTTGATTATATGGTGTGGGTAAGTAGTCGTATGTGATGATGTTTCATAATAGAAAATATAGAGTAGTAGGAAAGGGTTCACAACTTTGGCTCGTCACAAAAGTTTTTTTTCTCTTCAAATTAGACAAAAAAATGAATTTTTCCTTGGAATGGCTTTTGTTGGAAAAATGTCCTTTTTTAAACTGATCAATAGCATATTTTGATATAAAAACTAATAACTTTGTTTATCACGGAGAAAATGGAATGGCTCAAAACTGAAAATAAAGAAAAGAGATACAAAAAGACGAAAAGTGGAGCTGTGGTGTTTTTGTACTTGAAACTTGCCTCATAAATTTATTAAGGTAAAAGTTTGTGGGAAAAATTGGAATTGGATACTTTTAAATTGAAGTTTTCCCATCAATTTTCTTCCCTTTTGTTACTCCCTACTCAACACGACAGTTTCTTTATTACAGGTCAAGTTACGAAGTAAAGAGACAATTTTCGAGTGGAAAATATATATCCCTGGTAAAGTAAGTGTTTTTTAAGTAAAACAATTCTATTGTGCCACTGTAACAAATAGTCAAAACTGGAGAAAACTTGGCATAATCGTGCAATGCAATAACAATATAAAATTACCCCTTTCATGTTTTACCTAATTCGTAAGAATGGGCTGATAAAAAATGAAAGTTTTCCCCTTTTGTAAAGAAGAAGACCTGCTATATATGTATAAAAGTAAATGCGTCATACTTACAAATGCTCATTTTCAAGTAAAAAGTGTTTCACATGAAAATTGGGAAATGTATGAAAACGCCAATTGTTAATGCATGGAAAAAGCCTGTTGGAGAATAGATGATTTCCTTTTCAATTATTCAGTTTGTCAAATAAAGGAAGTTGGGCAAAACTGAATTGTGGAAAAATACAATTTTGTGAAGCCATTTTTGTAAAATTGCTAAAAAAATCCGATCGATGGAGCCATTTTGAAATCAGCAATGCCCTCAAAACTTGTAAAAATACCATAAAATTATATAAAAAATCGTTTACCTGCAGATCTACTTTTTGCTGACTTGAGTAATGCATTGGCCGCACTACTGCTGAATAAGCCTCCATGATGATTGCCAACACCTAATCCAGATGAAGGCGGGGGTGATTTTGTGTTGCTGGGGGATCCACCCGAGCTTACCAATGGCTGTTGCACCAAGCTGCTAATATTAGCAAAGTTTAAGGGCTGATGATGGTGATGATGATTCAGTTGGGGTTGATTGAGCTGATGATTTAAACTAAGCGTGGGACTTGAGCTGGAAGGGTTACTGTGATTGAGGTTGTGATGTTGCATCATTTGTGAGGGATTTGGTGTTGACGATGCAGACGACGAAGAAGCATTATTATTATTGTTATTGGTACTATTATTGTTATTAAGGCCAGTTCCAGATGAACTATTCTCATTTCCTGTATGGATGGCGTTGCTATTATTACTGCTACTCCCATTTCCACTTCGATTGATCCCGTTGACAATTGGGCTTGTGGATGCTCCTCTGCTACCACCACCACCGGTATTTCCTGAACTTTGATTAGCAACAGCAGCAGCTGCGGCGGACACGACAGATTCCTGCATGGCAGCCAAGAATCTTGCCATGTTCTCTGGTAACATCATCTACGGAAAGAGGAAACAAATGAGAAAGTCAAATTAATTTCAGTCTTTTCTTCAAAAAACCATGAAATAAGTTCTCATTTCGAATTAGCATTAGTCACATTCCGTTGTCCTTATTTTTTCTTAATTATCTTTGTCGATGAAGAATTTAAATTACCGGATAATAGCATAAATTATATCAATGAAGGAATTACAAGAAAAACTAATTTTCTCATTTTGTTCTAAAAATCAGTTTCCTATTGTCTTCCAACGATATGCAGTAAAGGAAAAAAACGTGCTTGGATGTAGGGAAATACGCAAATGAGACGAATCTTTCACCAACTCATTTACCCTTCCTTTATCCATTTCCTCTCATCTTCATAGTCAATTTAAAAGAANTAGGGAAATACGCAAATGAGACGAATCTTTCACCAACTCATTTACCCTTCCTTTATCCATTTCCTCTCATCTTCATAGTCAATTTAAAAGAAATAAAGAGATATTGACGCACATGGTGAAAATAGGACAAAAAACTATTAAAAAAACCTTGTCCGGAAATACAGAGACACAGGCAAATCATGACAAAGCACGGGCATAAATCGTTTTTAAAATGGAGTTGATGGTGATGAAATGAGATGCATTTACCCATTTTATTTCCACTTTAAAACTTTATAAAAAATGCAGTCATAAAAAATGCTATCCATCCATCCATCGCTTCTCATCATCTCTCGCTAGTATGAGCTATACCGTTCAATTGCCACGTTAATTTTACTTCTTCAACTCTCAAAGTTCCCCTTACTCTGCGACGACTCAGCATCGGCACAGTGCAAACACTTCACTTTTTTATTGTTGGTTATTGAGTAAGTGCAGACAGACGAGTGGATGGATGAGCGTCATTTTTGTAATGAGAATTGTACAGACGAAAATAAAGATGCTTCCACTTGAATTAGAGCATTTTATATGCATTATAATGTGTTCTGTTAAATCTTGTACGGAAATGCCGAGTTGAATGTCAAAGGGTTCAACTGACACACAGAAGGTACACACACACACACAAAATGCAGTCATACATATATCGTCCACTCAATTGTATAATTGAACAGCAGTTTACATCTGTTTCCTTTTGAATTCCTTCTAAACGATGAAAATGTTGATGCGGTGCGTTCAAATGTGATGAACATATATCTTAAGGTCAATCATAATTTTGCATTGTGTGTATGTGTTGGCTTGTGTCTTGCCTTTGCTCTTTGTTTTCTTAAAAATTCAAAATTGGTTTGAATATTGTTTCATTAATATCGTCCATACTGGATGACTTTTGTCGAGTTTGGAGTATTCAGAAATATGTGAAAAATCCATTTTTCCAAATTTCTTATCAGCTTCATTATTTCTGTAAACGTGAGATTTGAATCACGTCGTAAATAAATAAGAACATATCTCAGAAAGAAAGCAGAGATCCATCCTATAATTTTTGTGGTTCCTTTTGGTAATTCGTCTTCCCAAAAAATGCTAAACTGGCTAACCTCAAAAAACACATGCTTTTTTCCTGAAGAACTAATTTTTTCATTCAGCTGCACCAGATTCTTTAATTAAGACATATGATGTCATGAAAAATCCTATGTTCTCATTTGAATTAAGATTCTTCAAATATCACGAAACTAGACAGTGTACCCAGCTCAAAAATTACATTTCCTTTGACGATACTCCACACTCCGACGTATTTTTGTCAAACTTCTCTTTCGAAATGCGCCAATTCAAGTGGACGAGAAGAAAAGAAGAAGCAGATGATCATCAAGGCTTGAACATTTCTTTTTCATCCTTCACAGTATTATTTTCCATGAAAAAATCTCTTTTGTTGGGGGAAATGAAAATTCCGCGATGAAATTGGGATGCCAATAAAATGTACACATGCATACTTAATAAATGCCTACATGCAATCACTGCCGCTGTTTTCTCAAATTTGAATGAATTACTCCTGTTTGCGAGGTATTTTAAAGGGCCTCGTCTCGCAAAGAAAGGATGCACGTAATGAAAGTCATAATACGTGGAACAAATATCTCATTTCATTGTCATGTACATTTTACTAATTTCCTCCCGCTGTTCCGCTCTTAAAACTTCGATCCAACTATTCCAAAAAGTGTAGAGCCAATAACGATGACGAATAAAGAGATCGTAAAATAACTTGAGTAAAACGCAATCGCTATCTTGATCACCGCTTCTCGTATTCGTCTTTTTTAAAAAAATCGGAGAGAAAATGTTTATAGATAGCTTGAGTCCTCATTCCAGAAATGACACACACAAAGACAGTGTAAGTATTTTCAGAGAAACGGCGAAATATGAACACCGGAGTTCTCAGGGCATGTTGCTGACGTGACTATAATACGGGAACTGTCATTTTACTTTTCTTATCATTCTGACACATTTCGGCTTGTGTTAAGCCAAAAAAATGGAGTCGCACTAATAAGAAACTAACAGCATTATTCTTTATTTTCATCGCGTATCGGATTTTCCATAACCCACAATGACTCTTGAAACGGGGATGTGTATGTGATTTACAAAAAATGGAGAGATTTTTTTCTCGAGCTTTTTTTGTATTGTGTTTTCCTATATTTCCTTGATTTGAATATGAATTTATGTACGCACGTTTAAATGATGTGGGACGCACCATTTATCAAATTTCCTACTCTCGTTTTTCTTCACTTCCATCTACGTATCATAATGCTGATCACTCCGACAAAAAAATCTAAATAATATACAGGAGCAAGTGTGTGTTATCAAGGATAAAAGCATTTCGTGCATTTTTATTTTTTACAAATGAAAAATCCAAAGATTAGAATTACATCTTTACGTAAGTCAAAATTAATGAGGGACGACAAAAAAGCCAGCATTTCAAGAAGGGGGTAAAAGTGTAAAAGTAGCAAAAAAAATATGCGATATTCAGCGTATCACCCATGATTCTTAGATGATGCAGCCAATAATGTAGAACATCATCATGAATTTGCAAGCCAGTGATCCAAGCAACCTTTGACATTAACAAAAAAACTACACAAACAAATAACCCGCTACGCAATGGTACACAAGACAGCATTAAAAGATGAAGTCATGTCATTGCATAAAATGTGAACATGGTTTTATACTTTTGTACTTTTCCTCTTTCTACACAACACACACGACAAAGTCATTTTTTTCTTGAAAAAAGAGCAACTGTTTAGTTTATTAGAAAAATGTGAAAGAAAAGTAGCGATACTAAAGCTGAGGAAAAAATTATAATTGCATAGCTGAAGCGAACAAGTCATATCTGTCTGTTTTTTGGGGAGTGGTTTAGTTAATAATAATTGATACACTTGTGCAGAGAAACAAACTTGTTCAATATAATGGAAGAAGGGTAAAAAACGCAAGGAAAAATAAGTTGTGAACATAGTCAACGGAAAAATGTCATTTAGAAAAAAAAGAAAATTCTCTTTTTTCCTCCTTGTTCGATTCCACAGAATAGAATATAATATGACAAATGGGTCGTCAGGTGCATGCAAGTAAACCGTATATCTTTCCGAAAAAATATACGTTCAAGCAGAGAAGAGGGTCGGCCGCTTCGAGTCAGTTAGCAGGATTTCTGCCGAGTAAACTACATTCGGAATATTTTCAGAGGAGAGTTTTCCAAATATATGCGTGATGATAATACTTGATTTCTTTAAAGTAATGGTATTAAACCAAGGAAGCGATTTTTTTCAAAAGAAAGGAGAAAATAAGTTTTTTGTACTCAATTCAAGGATTCACGACTGATGTTATATGAGGGAGATGAAGAAGCTTAGCAATAATAATTATTATCATTCCTCCGTCCTCGGCTTCATAAAGAATTCCCAGATAATCTCTTTTTGAAAAAAGCACCTCCGCCGTTCGTACCATCATCATTCTTTATTCTTCAGAGATATAAATGAAAATTGTATGCTCTAGTTGAATTGTGGAGGAATTGAAAGCGTTATTTTTTCCTTGTCATTTTGTCACCCTCACAAAAAAATATTATAAAAAAAGTTAAAAATAAAATTAAGCGAAAAGGATTATATTTATCTAAGGTATGCACGAAATGAAGCAGAAATCTTGAAAATACGCTCCTATTTTTTCATGGAATCAAGAGGGAAGGCAGAAAAGATATAAAGGAACAACTGCAATTTCCGAAGCCTTTCTTTTAAAAATGAGCTGATGTCACCAGAGACCTTTTTCCTAAAGAGCTTTTGCTCATAGCAAAAAACTTCTTTCGGCTGAAAAATTAAGCACTGAAAAATTTCGTTCCTCCGGGAAAAGAGAAAGAGCTGAATTTTGAATTAGTCTCTTGCAAATTGCACACAAATGAGTATGACAAAAGGCAATATGGAACATATCCTACAAAACAAATGAAAGAGACTAATTGTCCTTTTTTAACACAACCATTTCCCTACTTTATTACGAGCCTTGCTTTGCCATGAATCAAGTTTTTAGAGATACATACGTCAGGGCATAATGGAAGTTGGTAGGAAGCATACTTCGTTTTCTGCCAGAATGACTTGTGTCTGTTTTTCTACAAAATGGTGAATAATGATAACTACAGGCAAAATCTCGTCGGGGGAAAGAGAGACAAAAAATCAAAAGCCACAGGAGACGACGAGTCAATTTATAATCAGCGCAGATTATAATCAAACCACAAAAAATAGAAATGACAGAGAATGAAATAGGAGGCATGTACATACACATACATCCTACTACTTATGCGATTGTAACTCATCTCTCCCTTTCCAAAGAAGATTAGTCAGATTTGAATAAAATGAAAGAGAGGATCTGCAATGTGTCGCGAGAGGGGAAAAATGGCCAGGGATCGAAACTAATCACTAGTATTTTTCAAAACACGTCTCGGATCATCATCACAAGCCGTATTTTTTACCTTTGGACGTAAAGTGAAATCCATAAAAGTGGGAAAATTAATAGGATATACATATGTAATATGCACTTTCCTTAAATAATTACTTCGGCCTAGCCGGAAAACAGCAACGATACATACATCTCTCCATACTTTGGACTGAAACACATTACAATAGTTCATTTTTAATCTTTTATTAAAAAAGACCCTTTTTATTTTACTTGACTAAAAAACTAAAATATATTATGACAAAGCTGCTAGCTGTATGTATGGCATCACACAATCAAATCATCATGTCCAGCTGTGCGTATGCGTCCATCGAACAATTCAAGGAGAAGTGGGAATATTAATCTTTGATTGTTATTTTTTATTATCACATATATAGTGAAATGATGTTGAGTAGCCTTTAAAATCAGACTTTTCTATTTTTCCACTTCATTTTGGAAGTTATTTTTGCCACTTGCATTGTTTACTGGTGGCGGCGATGGACGTGAGGGTACAGTTTTTACCCTGTTTTAGTACATTGTACTCGTTTTTTTATGAAAGAATGGGCAAGATAAAATTCACTTTTTATTACAAAGGGGCATTGCATGATGGTTTCGATGTTATGCATCTCGAGAGTAAAATGCATTTTTAATGCTGTAAAAAAACTGCCAGAACGAGCAAGGCTTCCCCTCCATCCACACTACACTTTCGTCACCATAACACATAAAAACCGGCGGTCGCAACATCGCACGCAATCACCATAATCATCGGCCATGGACCTAGTGTGTGCTCGTTAAGGATCTGATTGTTGTTTCAAGCCTCTTTTTCCAGACTTATTATTACAATTATGATTACAACCACCACTGCTGTTTTTATATATGGGGTAATGATGATCTTGGCCATGATCATTATTATTACTTTTTATTAGCCTTTGCGCAGATCTCATACCGACAATGCTCACGTAACACAACACATGGAAAACCTACATTGCTGAGATAGTGGATTTTTAGTGGATTCTAAATATTGTAGGAAAGTCATCAAATGTTTGAATAAAACGAAAAAATATCTCAAATCTGCAATAATTACTGCCAAAAATTATTAACAAGACATACCTTGCCAGGTTGTCCGGCACCCGTAGACTAAAAATATCTCAAATCTGCAATAATTACTGCCAAAAATTATTAACAAGACATACCTTGCCAGGTTGTCCGGCACCCGTAGCACCCTCCAATTGTTGACGTTGAAGACTTCCGAGCAACTCACCAGAGTTTTTTCCACCTGCTGAATAAATAAATAAATTTAATTGAATTACCTTGATTTGGCATTAGCAGAAACAATGAATAGTTTCACTTTCTCCGACCAGCTTTTCCCTTTTGTAGAAAGTACATTTAGTTAAGCCGATTGCCAAGTACACGTCAAAAAAGTTTTCCATTTTTTGTGTAAAAAGTGCAAAAAAACGCTTAAAAGTGACTTATTTACAACATGAAAGGAAAAAAAACGTGATGACTTGATAGCGGCTTAACAAAGTGGCAAAACGCCCACAAAACAGCGGCAGTTCATGACTTAATGGCCACTTGCCACACACTTTTTCCACAATATACCTCACTTTTTTCACAGAAAAGTTTAAACTTGTTGATGAAGTGAAGTCAAGCCATATTATCGCAATAAAAACATACAAAACACACTTAATTTATCTATGAGAAAATGAAAA
The DNA here is from genome assembly GCA_027743915.1 of Seira sanloemensis. Classification (NCBI taxonomy): domain Eukaryota; kingdom Metazoa; phylum Arthropoda; class Collembola; order Entomobryomorpha; family Entomobryidae; genus Seira; species Seira sanloemensis. The sequence goes on from JAHZMY010000401.1 coordinate 10,379, forward strand.
AAAAAACTTGTTTCTTTTTTGCTAGTCGATGAGTCAGTCGTGCGTTTCCTTTTCCTTGTACCATACCATTCTCAAGTTTTTTTCACACAACATGCTAAATAACCATCCTTTCTTCCCTGACAAGACTTTTCTCAATTTCTGAGAGGAAAAGAAGAGAAAAAGAGCAAAAAACCAAAGAGATTCGGCACGCTTACAAATTATACTGTAAGCACGACTGCATTACCCGTAAATTGGAAAATTACAGTAAACCAAGCAAAACCCACATAAAATTGTAGGAGAATATAAAAAAAACTTTCAAACTGTCTCGTTGTTTGCTTCTAATGCCTTAGCCTGTCAAGATTTCAGCGTAATTTTGATTTTAAATCTTGTAAAACCACACGATTTTTTCCCTCAAAATCTGTGTGGTATGGTACATATATCTACATACATGTATGATGTGAATATACACCGGTACAGTTTCATGCAGTTTTTTCTTGGTTACATGTCAAAAATCCAAAGTTGCTGTTCTGATATTTCTCTTTTTCCATTACAAGCAAACCAGCCGAAAATCTCTTTTCATTTGAGACAAATTGCCTGAAGCAAAAAATATCTTTGAAAAATGCTTACAGCTACCTCATACTTTTACCCCTTTTCCCTAAGAAAACACATGAAATTTTTAATATAAAAATCCCAGCCAAAATTCAGTTTCTCATTATTGTGGTATGCAAAACAGTTTTGATTATCCCCATTGTTAATTTTACCCGTGTTCAGGATTATTACGCATATTTTCATGAGAAATATGGATTCAACAAAAAAAAATGAAAAAAAATGTGACGTAATGACACTCCATTGTGCTTTTCAGTTAGGAAATCCAAGTTCGCCATGAGATTTTCTTTGTCGGTCACTCATCTTTCTCGTTTTTTCCCATTTTAGGTTAACTTCATGTAGCGATGCAGAGACTTAATAGGTAATGAAGAAGGAAATAATGCAAGTTTTGTCACATCATTAGGTCCGTGGGATATTCTTCCCCAGAGAGAATACTGCGATTTTAAGCAATCTTCATTTACCAAACCTCAAAGTGCACAAAATCGCACCATTTTACCTGAAAGCACATGACATTAGTGCTACCATTTAGCTTTTGGTTTTGTATAAAATCTATCGCTTACAATTGTTAGAAACTGGGAAATAACTTGGTCTAAGAGTTTTGTCTGCAGCATATATACAAACTTTATACAAATGGCCACGAGTTTTTGTTGGCCAATGATACTTAATACTAGCCTCGCCTACACGCAAGGAAATGGCCCTTACTTAAAATCGATAATTCCTTTTGCTTGAGCTCATGAGTAGGTCGTAAAAAAATGCAAAATTTTGTTTTGGCTTCAAGTTCGGAGGTTATGAATGAACATCAATACCTAACATATACCTGTCGTGATACTCGCCAATACTTTAGATAATTATGAAATTATAACGCGAACAAACACTTGAAAGAGGAAGAGAAGATTTCACGTTTCCATCTTATCCTGCATCTCTTCTCAGGTTCTTTCTCAATATTTATGGAAATATAATATTATGAAATTTTAACGCGAACAAACACTTGAAAGAGGAAGAGAAGATTTCACGTTTCCATCTTATCCTGCATCTCTTCTCAGGTTCTTTCTCAATATTTATGGAAATATAATCTCTTAGACCTAAAATCCTTTCCTTTTAAATCTTTCATTTTATCGTTAAAAACACCAATTTTCAAACAATTTTTGTCTTGCAGACGATCCATTATTCATGATGATGGTCGTTCCTGCACAGCGTTGTATTTGGTATTTTGCTGTAGGCTCAAAATCATGTAGTAATTCAATTAGCATTTTTCAATATTTTCTGTGTGTGCGATCATCGCATCACCGTAATATTTATTGCTTTTTTCTACCTTGCCTCGATCTCATTTCAATTTTCTCGTGTTTTCAAAACTCACATTTTCCTCCGTAAATACACTCTATATGCATAATGATCCTTCATTTCATGAATGAGGAAAAAATCATAAATATGTGCAGTTTTGAGCCATTCATTACAAAAAGCACTCCGTATTATTTTTTCCCTCTCTCGCACAAGAACCAAAAAAATTGTCTTGGTTCTGTGTGGCACTGACTAGGTTCCTACTTGAAGGAATCAATAATAATATGTAATTCATTGAAGAGAGTTCAGAAGGAAAGATGATTTTCTCAGAGAGTCTACAAATGACGAAGAGCTTTGACGTGAAAATTCCCCAATGAAAAGGTGTGCTATCTCAGTTCCGCTCACAGGCAGAATGTTGCTCTTCAAGCCAAAGTCAACAGTTGTAATTTAAACACGCTCGTCACACGCTGATCACAAGTGATCAGTAACCGAGTCACATAAAAGGCGTTCTGAGGAAAAAAATTGGCCATGTTGAAGACGGAGATGATACGATATTATTTGTTGATACAAGCTATATTTAAAGCATCACGCAGTGTAAATAGTGAATATATTTAGGGATGCCCATCCATACACCTATAATTTTTCAATGAATCTCTTTAACTTTCTATTTTTTCCTTTTTTAAAACACATCTTGCATATAAATATTCAATTTTCGATTCCTATTTCCCACCACAGTTGATCATTTCTTGGCGTTATCTTAAATCTTACAATCTCCCAAAATAACTTTTTTTAAATCAATAATTTTCTTGAATGAGTCCACCTCCAAAGCATCATCGTTCCTTCAGTTTTCACCTGAAGTAACAAACCATTTTGTTGGAAAAATTGTTTATAATGTTTACATTTAGCCTGCATAAAGAGATTATTATTACAGTTTCTATTTTTCCCAGCCGAAGGAAGGGAAACAAACATTGAATACTCGGTTTCGCTTCAAGGTAAGAATCAAAAACTTTGATAGTCATTCCCTCACTTCAGAGATGATGACTTCTTGGCTCGAAGTTTGACCAAACTTTGAATTAGATTCGATACGATATGGGGTTGATCGGGAAATTGGAATTTTGTTGGAAGAATGAGCCTCCTTCATAACCTTACAAGCACAAAATGTGTGTAGACTCACATAAGAAAAGAGCAGAGATTTCAAGGATGAACACGTAGACTGTAGAGAGTGTGATTATTGTGAAATTCTGATCAGAGAAATATGTATGTATTTCAGGTGATTTAATTTGTTTTGCTCAGCGGGCGGCTTCAATGGTTCTCATTGTCCGAGACGATGAGAATGACGATGATGATGACTTTTAAGACTCCGTTTTGCCTACATAAGTACATGATTCAGGACTTGCAAGAGCCATATTTTGACTTGGATTTTTTTTTGGATTCAGAGATGATTACGATTACACTGACAAAAACTTAGCTCAAGTTAGAAAAGAGTTTAAAAAGAGAATATTGATTGCCCACACAATGCTGCTATTTTTTCAGGGATGCGTAGAAAAATGGACACTTTTTCTACTGTCAATCCAATCTCATCAATGGAAGACATCCATGTAGCTTTAAAGGGAACAATTTATTACCCGTGGCAAAAAAAGTTATGGGTGGTGACTCTAAAACATCTTTCATGATATGCACAGAGAATTGGGCATTTATTCAAATCAAAATGATATTTTTTTCGCATTCTTACATGACACGTTCTAAAAATTGCCATGATTGTTTGTCGAAGGATATGCAAAAATACAAGATTGGCTATTGGTTACTGTGCATTGAACCAGAAGGGAGGAAAGGATATAAATTGAATCGATCAAAAAATGATGATAATGTGTACGGTTGATCATTGAAATATCGATGATCATCGTCATCTTCATTATCTACAGCGAAAAAGCTGCCATCGATATTATGCATATGAAGTCACCTGCACATTTGTATGCAAACCAAGTGCGTCTCTTTTTGTGGCCATGTTTCTTCATGTCAGACAAAATTCATGCGAAAAAGAATTTCTACTTGAATTCATGTACTTTGTCAATTGAATAAGAAGTTATTGTACAAGAAGGTGGATGTACTAAAAGGATTATGCAATTTTGCGACTTTCTCCTTACTCCAGTCCATCATTTGAGTAGCAAATACGGATTTCTACACTTTTATGAACAAGGAAATTCCTTTTAAAATGGGATGAACCTGTAGAAGAGATACACTGTCTGTACACTATTCTTTCAAAACTATTCTCTTGAAGTAAATAGTGTTTTCATTTGTTACAAAATTCAGTCTCATCCGTACGAACCATTCTACGTTTGCACAATCACATCGAACACTGACAATGGTCGATTTATTTTTACAAAAAAAGTATCCATCATTATTCTTTCAACTGTCAATGCGAACGCTTGTCACTGGATTATATTTGATACATTCCTATTCTTAGCCTTTTCGTGTTTCGTGCTTGCCATTTCATGGAATGAAAGAAAATTAGTAACAATTTTGATTTACACGGTGATTTGCACAAGATTTGAAAACACTTTTTTCCCGATACACCTCGTCTTCTCGTCAGATAGAAGAACCCATTAATATATTAAATTACAGAGTGATATAATTGAGAAAAGAAAGAAAAATCAATTTTTTCCCTGCACAGAAAAGCACAAACGTTTTCAATGGGGATCCACATTTCATCATTAGCATTGGCGGTAGTTGATAGCAAGGCAGTTGAAATATGATCCTGATGCCGATGATGATGATCATTCCTATTGGTCATTGAACCGACTTAAAATATAATATATATGAAAAACTTGTGCATTTTTTTAAAATTGGAAACGGATGAAAAGAGTCATCAAATCAACAAAAATACTATATGCGACTACATTACTTTGACATCTGTAAGCAAATTTTTGCTAATAAGCCGCACTTATTACCAACTCAAGTCAAAATAATTCCACAAGATTTACAAGAAATAAATATTCCTTTGAGTTGGGAGAATCATTAAAGGTAAAAAAATCTGTAAAAATATGAGTGTACACATGTATATTCTTCTAATGCCTCGACTTTTAGCGGTTTCTTTTCTTCGGAAAGTGGAAATCAAGTAGACTTCATCCACCAATGGTGATCGACATTCAATGCGGTTAGAAACCTTTCAAATCTGGCATTGGATTCCTTCTGTAGACATTTCACATTTTTTTACAAGACTCGCAAAATGTGAAACTATGCTTTGTACAAAGTATAAAAAGTTGTACCGTTCTTTGAAATGTAAAAATAATATTATGACTGCAAAATCATTTTCGTATCCACTTTTACGAGAGACTTTTTGCTTCGCCATATCAGTCCACAAGAAGCCTGATATAATATGGCTTGAATGGGATGATGAAAAATATGGCTTCTGGCATCATCAATCGCCTTTTTGCGTCTTAATTATTGACGAGATTAGAGTGTTCAAGAACAAGCCCAAAAATAAGGGGAGGGATGATTAGCAAAAATGATGAATCATTTTTTTATTTCTCGACTTTAATATGGAATTTTTTGGTAGAGCGACCACTTTCGTCCATCTAGCCCTGGCACTAACACATGTATACGTAATATTTTTATGACTTCTCCTGCTCTCAATTCATTACCATGATTTGGTGAAGCGGCGAATCTAAAGTGTTCTCAGAAGAAAACCTTATGAATGTAATTTATACGCTTT
>JAHZMY010000402.1:0-18160 GCA_027743915.1 Seira sanloemensis
ATCACGACGAGTTCGTAAAAGGGTAACGACGACTCGACCGACCTCCCACAACTGACAAAGGTCAAAGAATCAAAGTAGCCGGATAATTTCATTTGAGAGCCATTGACGTTCAAATGCATGTCGGTGTCTCGCAAATATTGCGCAAATACTGGGTTATTTTCCCGCACAGGATTTGAACCAGCTCTACAGCTGTAAAAGTAGCCGGTATATCTTTGCTGGAAGCCATTACGTCTATCGACCAGGGTTAGGGTGTGGTTTCCCATGAAAAACTCCTGCCACAGGAGGAGATAAATAGTGCTCATGTAGTTCTCATCTTTGACCTCGTTTGGAGTGAATGACGAGCTGTGGGAGATGCACATTCGCGAGACCATTTTCTGACTCATATCATGCTTGAACTTGGTTAGTCTCCAGTGACCTGGCTCCGTGTCTGGGGTAAACTCGAACAGCAGAGTGGAAACGCCTCTCGTCTCATGAAGTGTTACAAGGTTTTCGGGGTCGTCGCAGAAATAGCAAGGCTCTACGCGCTTTGGTTCGCTTAAATGCATCAGACGGTCCGTTGTCAGCATAAAATACCTGCGCCGACTTATCCCCTCACTGAAAAATTAGACATTGAATATGACATTATTTGTGGCAACGATAGATTACATGTTCGCGGCTTAACGTTTCATAAATATGAAATTGATAATACATGTAATAAAGTGATGTTATTTGGAAATGAAGTAATAAATGTTGCATAAAATGAATAACGAGCGTATTTCACTCAATTCGAAAATATGTGTTTGTAACGATGTTGGCCATAAGCCAAAATATTATAATATTATGTTAATTATCTGAGTGTATTTTCCCTAAATTTGTCTTTTGTATTCAACTTCATGAGAAAATGTTGTGCTAACTAAAGTTGTAATTTGAGATGATGTGAGATTTTTAGTTCATTCCACCTTGAGACTCCACCTCGAGACAGCGAATTATTAAGTCAATAAATATTTGAGTTAGTCACAAGTAATATTTCCGAGTTATCTTCGTTATTTAGCTTTTAAGTTTTGAGGAATGGTGAGGTAGAATCCTGCGATCCTAAAATTATTTCTTTACATGTTCTTCAAATTTTATCCATGATGTAACTCATCATCTCGGAATTTATATATAAAATTCAATTCACTATTTCCGAGAAACAGTACTTTGAATGCCGCCGACCACCGCTGCAAAAATTACAAATCTCCTTCAATATATTCTGTCAATTATTTTAAGTTCATAAAAGCTTGTCAAAAGCTTTCATCAAGTCAATTTTACCTTCGATTAGTGTGCGAATTACATGATCACAAAAAACACGATTTTTTTAAAAAATGAAACATAAAACCCGGCAGATTATAAAATGCAAATACGAACTACATATTTACACATTCTCTACTTACGAACTGTCCGCAAGTATCCATTCTTTGATCCAATAACGCAACTCCCGCTTCAAGAGTCCTTCGTCCTCCTCCTCCGTAATCAGGATTGAAATGGGACTCCCGCTGGGGAACTGAAAGTCTCTAATATCTCTTGCAAAAATCCCTCTGAAAGGATGCAGTCCGACATTGGTCGATGTCAACAATTCTCGCGGCATCTGGATATCGATTGACACTTCACACGCCCACGGCTTGGTGCTGATTGCAAACTCATGGAAAAGTATCGCGGAGCAGATTCCCCGCCTGTACAACAATTCATCGCTCTGCAGCGTCGTTGGGCAGACGGTTGAGTTGTGAGTGGAGTTTCGGGGAACAATGATGACCCTCTCTCCTTCAACAGAATACTGCATTCCCTCCGGAATTATGTACCACTCATGATTGACTCCAAGAAACCGCTGCTTTCTCTGGACACTTACCCATTGGTACTTTCGGAGGATGATGGGAGTCGGGAAAGGGTGGAAGTTGACGTTGCGAAAGTTTGTGATGAAGACCAAGCAAGAGTTGAGTGGTGTAAGGAGGTTGTTGAAGTTAGATATTATTTCGGGATCGTTGAAATATGTCCGCTGACGGAACATACCACAGTGACTTGAGGTGGCGAGACTGACCATCAGGCCTGAAAGTAGCAAGGCCATCTCCAAATTGTTCAAACAATGAAAATAATGCGTGATACTAGAGAGTCGGGAAACATTCAGTGTGAAAGTGTTTATGAGTTTAGCTCCTATTTAGTCATGCATATCGATTTGACGTGATATATATTTTTATATGTATGTACATACACGTGTACGAAACGGAATATGTGTAGGTAATTAAAGTTTTGGGTAAGTCGATATCTTAACCCATTGTAATTGTTAAGCTTGGAATTGGATCGGATAGCGTGTTTTGCAAATACCATCCAGAAGTAGTACCTACGTATTTTTATCTGTTTAAAAGCAATTCTGTAGAGGTTTACTCTGGCCAAGCTCATGAAATACACGTTTCTGCTAAAAGCTCGATCCATCAGTCATATTAAATATTTTTGGCTGATGATATATATTGTTGCTTCCCTAAAAGTAATTTTGCAAAAAGTCCGATCAAAATTTCATACTGAAGGAATGTAGGATAGACTACGTTCAGCTTACAAGGAATCGCATGCAGGCTTAAAATCGATCACAAATAAACAACAGCGTAGAGACAGTATTTAGATAGGATGGAATGGATGCACGTGTACATGAATCTCCGAAGCAAATTCAAATTAATTTACTTGTAAAATAGGTACTAGAGTAAAGTAAATAACACAATCATAAGCGCATGTACAACTTTCATCCCAAAAGACATTACCGGGTATCATACCATGTCATCCTCGCCATTAAATTTTAAAAACATTTTTATTATTTCATACGTAGATAATTGCATATGTATAACTACATATTTATGTAGCCAATTACACACAAAAATGCATCTTGCTTTAAATCTAGGTCTCAATAAATATTTCTTGAAGCGATAGCAACTTAACATTTAGCCTTCGTTCTAAATCACATCCACCTTAACCCGGCTTGTAAGTCAATTTTTTCCTGGACAGCAGTTCCAATATGAAACTCAGAGCCGTGATATTTTTTAAAGCTACAAGCGTCACAAAAATGATGAGCTGCTGCTTCATTCAAATCTGACTTGTGAGATTATCAACAGACGCGATGGTGATGCTCATCATGTTGCACGAACAAAGTTTTCAACGTCACGTCCATGCTGAAAAATCTCTTGTGTGGCTGTTGGTTTTTAAGCAAACTATTTTTTTAATGGCACAACTTGTATTCCGACACGCTGACCGCCAAAGAAAACGCCAACTTTATCTTTCATGGCTTTGTGCAATATGCGGAACCTGCTCCAGATTCGACTTAGAACACTGATATCATACACAAGAAACAATACAAAAGACATACAAACGCTTACGCTCAAAATCACAAATATAATTTGTACATTTCCTTTCATTGTGGGTTTCTTGAACTCAGCGATTTCTAAGGACGCTGAGCTATTATCCCCAACCTTGTAGCTGCACTTATTAATTTTGGTGCTTTCAAAATGTTACGTTTATGTGAATAGATATATGCATTTAAATAGTGCAGCACGCAATCGGAAAACGACTTTTATATTTAAGATAAATGCATATAGAAAAGTATTTATTTAATTAGTTTTGCATTTATACTTTGAATGTGACCGTTATTTATTTCTTAACTATATTTTGAGAAAAAGGCGGGAAAATTTATATTTCGAAATCGTCCCTAATGTCTCATACTATTTAAAACTTTGGACTTTACCAGACTTTAAACCTTCCTTATCTATAATACCTGCTGGAATAGGGAAAGGAAAACTATAAAAGAATTCCTAAAATGTCCCAGCTTACATAGTTTTATTCTTGAAATGAAATACAGATACGGCAAGCAAAGGAAAAATGTAAATTTCTGACCTCTATTTTATATTTTTCTATCAATGAGGAGCTTAACGAATACTCGAAGGAAATCATATTTCCGAACTTTGGGAATTTAATATCACCGAGCTCGGGGTGATTTGAGACATACCTAAACTATAGAACTATGGAGAACCCGGACAATAAGTCTATATAATTTTCCTTTCTGGAATAAAGGGAGGCACAAGAAACTATGTGTTCCCCCCGGTTTGACCAGAAAAGAATCACTCTCGAAACCGGGTATGAAAAGAAAAGACCTAATGCATACCTCTAATTCTCAAAAATTCCCTAATTTGGAAGTCGTGCTATGAAAACTTTCCATTTTTATGAAAATCCCTGGTCATAGCGAAAGTACTCGCATGCACTAAAAGCGACCGGGCGAGTTGCTAGTAACGGATTCCCGCTACTGGCAAAGGCCCGGAATGATTATACTATTCTAAACCTCCTCTCAAAATTCCCTAAATTCCCTCCCATAAAATTACCAGGACATCCTGGCAATCAGGTCGGGAAATGAAGATTGAGAGTTTACCAAACTAATTACACAAAGAACCCAAAATATTTGTGTTTTCACAAACCTTGTTTTCCGGTTATGTGGAGAAGCAATGCCCAACGCTGAAGGAGGAGAAATACAAGGACGACCAAGAAGGAGGAAACTCCAGGACCACCGCAAGGGAGGAAAACCCGGGACGTGACACTCAAACTGGAAGGACTTAAAAAAAATAAAAACTAAAAAAAACTGGAACTTCACTTTCCACGTTCCCAATGTTCCCCAAAAAGAAATATTCCCCTTACCACCAGAAATGTTCCCAATCCCAATTTTCCAAGAGGAGGAAATCCCAAATCTTAATAAAAAAAACTGGACTGATCGTTTCAAGATGATTTTTGTGAATGATCGGAGCTTGGAGGAGGATGGAAGAATTACAACTTCATCAAGGGCCTTTTAACATGGCATTTCTTACTCCCATTTATTTTCCATTTCACATTCATATACTTACACGTGTGGATCTGGATGAAGGGACAATGACAGGAGAAGACGACTTCGGCCTTTGTCTCTTCATTAACATTTTTTTTTATACTCTTATACCTAGACTCTAAGAAAACCTGGATATTTACATGATACACATCCTCTTCATCTTCTCTCACATCTCATTTACCTACTCTATAAGCCCGAGGCTCACACGTCACAGGTCTCTCTCTTCTCCAGCAGATCATGTGACTGTGAGTCGCGGCCTTCACATCAAAATATTTACTTTGTTGTTATTTGTTATTGTCCAGTGTTTTACTGATATATGCACAATATGTGACTCACGCGTGAAATGTTGTAGGGCAACTGAAGTAATTATGTTTACATCAGAGTAATACACGAAATGTCACATTACCATTTTTAAATTCTAGATACAAAGTACCTGAAATTCAACTTAAATAATTTCATGCATTTCGTTTCGTAATGGACACTTGCGATGCTAATGACATGATAATAGAATTTACCTATTGTACATCTAACCTTTTTGGTGTCACAAAATAATCAATCTTAATTAAGAAAAATTAAGGAATTGTTAAAATTCGCAGTATGAGGCAAAAGTGCTTCATTCACTTTGGAAGCCCAAAATGTCACATGAGGATATTTCATTTCTTGCTGAATACAAGACAACCCGACTTGTTTCAAAGATTCCTTGTATTTATTCAAGAAACGAAAAATAGGGGAAGGTTATACTCGGTCATCCGGAAGTCGATTTTGCACCGCTCGACGACACCATCATCATCATCATCAATTTTCTCTTTTATGTCATGAGCTCTAAAAAAAGTATGAAATAGTAGGGGAAGCCTTTGCCTTGTGATGGCAAAGTGCAGCAGAGATAACTTCTTTTTTCATACATTGTCAAAGGGGAAAAGGAACTTTAAGGATGCAATATAGAAGGCGCTTAAAAGATATGATTATGAAAAAAGGAAAGGTTAAGTAGTTTGCTTATGACTCTGCAAGATGAAGATATGATGATATCAAGAAATAGCTCGGTGTAGTATAGTTTTATATTTTTATAAGAATTTTTTAACTGCCGATGTCAGCGTTAGTAGGCAGGTACGCAGTTACCTAGCCCAATATCATCATGAGTCATGACTCCGATCCAAAATAAGTAATAGTGTGTGCCGTAATAGGAAAAATGTGTACATGTTCGCTGTTAAACATTACCGCTCTCGCAGGCCCATTGTAATCTTGAGCTTTCAAAATGAGTTTTTTTTCTTTTACCTATCGCTTCTTCGGATGTGGAATTGCCTCGTGAAAATTCCTCCTTGCTGAAAATGAGGAGGAACGCAGAAAGCATTTAAAAAATCGTGAGCAAGTGCCAAGGAGGGACGGGAGGAGAGGGCAGGAGATTATTTTTAAATGATGCATGCTTTACCCTAAATCACTCTGAGCGTTTCTCCGAAACTCTAAAAATTAAAAATTGCCTGTGTGTGCAAATTTGAAATTGAGAAAATGACATTTAAAATGGGTTTGGGTGTTGCTGAATACATTTTATGGTCTAATGAGACGGGGGAAGAAAAAATACATAGTGACAAAAGAGTCTTGGTGTAAACAACTTTCTGTGAACATGAGCGCAATTTACTGGGCTCACTTTCGATTTCAAAAATATGTTGGGTGGGTGTTATCAACGGAATCATCAGCATTGTTGTGCACCCAAGTCTTGACATGTAACGCTATGCAATGACAAGATCTGTTGGTGTGATAACATTAAAATCATGATGTAACTTGGGAATGTAGAACATGTCTGTCTGGGATAATGATGTAAGTAGAAGAAAGTTATAATAATAATAAGTGAGGGCTTATCTTGTTATCTCATAGGTGAATATGCATGCATTATTGTTAGTGGTATTCTGAAGCATTTATGCACATACAGGAATTCCAATTAAATGCCAAGAATTTTTTTTGCAAAATTGTACAAATAAATTAAATCATAGTCAAACTACGTTAAACAAAAATTTTCATTAATTTTCATATAAGAAATTATGTTTTATAAAGGTCTAAAGTGCCGTATTAATAATGACGGTGACCTCCAAGGGTAGTTCCGAGTAACATCCCAGCTCAGGTTCAATTACCGCTTGATTCATGTCAGGGATCTCAATTTGGCATCCGCATGCAAGCCTAATTGCGTATTTGCCTAAGTGACCTCCAAGGGTAGTTCCGAGTAACATCCCAGCTCAGGTTCAATTACCGCTTGATTCATGTCAGGGATCTCAATTTGGCATCCGCATGCAAGCCTAATTTTAAGGACGCCAGTGTCTGGATACATGTAGTAATGACTCTGCTCGTTTCCTCCATCATCTCTGCATGTTACAGCGACATCATACTCATAGTTGGAGCTCTCCTCCCTCACTCCTGCCAGGTAGAATGTGCTTAAACCCTCAGAGACAATTAGCGGGAGCCCCGTAAAATAACGCTGACTACTTTCCGTGTCCTCCCTGTACCAATGGAATCCTTCATCACATGTCATAGTCTCAGATAACCCCGGACTCGTCAAAACCTTTAGAAGACAGTAGGACAAGCTGACGGCATCCGAATGCCTTCTGGCATCCCACAGGGCAGGTACTTTGCAAAAACCTGGTCGGCTCTTGTCACAGTATCCGGTATCCAGAGTGAATAATGTTTTTGTCGAGTTGTCAAAGAGGAATGTGGACGTTGAGGCTTCCGAAGGGTAACGGATTGAGTGGACGTGTAAGTAATTGATGCTATAATTGCCCCCTCGCTTCTTGACAAATGGGATGGTCTTGATTGTCACGTGTTTCCAGTCGGAGGACGTTTTAACGACTGGCACGAGAATACGGACCAACAGCTCCGTTTCCATCTCGGTGCCATCTCCCTTGAGGACTACAGAGCAGTCGCTTAAATGCTCCGATTTGAAGTAGACGGGGAGAGATGGTCTTCCACCCGGAATTACGAGGCAGTAGCCGGAGGCACTAACTGATTCATTAAGGCGCGTGAGGGAACTGTAGAACTGATCTGGGTCGATTAAAGAATCTGGAATTTGGCCCAGTGAGCATTTGGACAAGGCTGTGTTCCATCGTATTGCCTCCGAGAGAAAGTTTGTGACTCCGAGAGATAAAGTTGCCTCCATTTCTCCGGTGGATTCAAGCAACCCGGTGTTGTATTTTCCTTTGCGGGCGTTCTCTAAATCCTGGAAGAGGTCGAGTTTGGGAAGAGACGAAAAGTTTGAAATTGGGGGCTCTTCGAGAATTTTTCCTTTGGAGCAAGAGCGGAGAAAGCTCATGTATTTTTGTTGGATTTCGGGTGTGATGAGTGAACTAGAAAAGTGTTTGCCCAATTCGTTACACTTTAGACCCCAAGTGGAAGCGGTTGATTCACTCCCTTTGAGAAGGGCAGGTCCTGTTAAGAGGGAACTCTGGATTTGGTCGGCGATTGCCTCGAAGGCATTCAGGACGGCGCAGGAGGATGCCGGCTCGCCCGTTTCAGAGCAATTTTTCACCATCTCTAGGAGAACTAGGAAGTTTGGCCAGGATGGCATTTTCACGGTGTAGATGATTGGGGCTGTGGTTTCGTACCATAGTTGCCCGTCTTCAACTTCAAAAAATACGCCGATGCTGGACTTGACTGGGATGTCTTCAGCTTTGGTTATCTTTAACTCGGCACTTGCAACTGCTAGTCCAAACAGGACAAAAATGGAACAGAGGATAATTTTCTCCATTTTTGAAAAGTTCCTGTGAAAATTTGGTTAGTTTTAGTTATTAAATAAGTTGATGTCTAATTGTGCCGGCACCAACCTTAATAAGTTGAAGGTTGAGGAAGGCCGTTTGCCAAATGTGACAACATATTTATAGTCACAGAGTCCAGACCAAACTCAGACACTGCAAAAATGTGTATTCCCATATTTACTCTGTACAAAAAGCATTTTGATTTATAAGGACAAATATTGCGATAAGCTTGAGTCTTTAATCCTTTTGCAAGGATTTATATAAACCACATTGATATGTTGCTCCAAATCCATACAAGTGGATTAGGTAGCCTTCATTTCCGTGAAACTCATTTTCTCATCAGGTCACCGGGTGCTTCTGGTACAGAAGGATTAATCTCCTCATGTTCGGCAACCAAAACTCAAAGGATGAACCATACTGCAAAATGATGAATCTCGTTATAAGCTGCAAATGACATTCACAATTTGAGTTATAAAATGTAGATAAATACACGCACAATGCAGTACGTCTACGTTTTGCCTTATACATATAAATAGTTTTATGCACGTTCTTATTTACTACATATACCATATGAAATATATTTCACTGCACACCACCCTTTGAACCAAAATAGGCATTGAATTAAAAAGCCAAGTGAAATACTTTGTATAATTCAAGGATGGAATGTGCGAAAATGTCAGGCTGCAGAAAGAGAAGACGCAGCGTTTTCATAAAAAAGTATCACTAATCATCGAAGCGTATCACCCTTTTGAAAAAAGTAAGAGCGCAATGGTAACAGCATCTCTCTCATTTTGGGTTTTCACTGACTGAGTGTGTATCGTCTTCACTGTACCATGATCATTCCCTTTTTCGAAATCCCACACAAAGTCATCATCACATTACCTTAAATACTCTAAGGGTATTTTTTGAAAACGCACACTTTTTGTAACTTTTTCTCTCTTAAAAAACCTTGTGCCTTGAGACTTTGAGAGAAATGCACGATGTTTGCTCATCATCAGAACAGTACGATCTTTTCGCTTCTTGAGGGATAATGCAAAGTAGCGCAGGGCAGAATTGGCTTCAGTCATTTTTTTTCTGTTCATTCGATGCTTTCAATCAATTTAGAAACTTTTTTCTTGTGTAACAAGCTTTCACCATGGAGGTGAACTGCATCTTCTTGGAGTTTGGTTGAAACTTGAAACCGTGTGTGTTTGAGTGCGAGTTTGAATGAAATTGGAGACAAAATGTTGCTGGAAAGTATTTTGTGCTGTGCTGTGCTCATAATAAGCAAGTGAAACTCGAGAGAAAAGATGAAGAGACGAAAAGAGTTGAGACTTATTCGAGTCGAGTTCCACTGCTTCACACCTCTGTCTTGTTTGTCTGTGCTAATCTTTGCAATAATGATAACTGGCCTTTTCTCCAGTGACGGAAATGGGGACATAAAAGCTAATCTCGTGACTCATCTTATCTTTTGTTCCGGTGACAATTTCAGAGTTGAGAGGAGAGGAGTCATGCGACTCTTGCCTACACTGTCCCTAGTGGTGCTGACCGGGTCAGCATTGGCAATTATCAGATACACTTCGTATGACGATTCAGTTTCTGGTGCGGGCCTGAACGGCTCCTCCGAGGGAGACGGCGACGGTGCCAGAGGAAGGAGTCGACGAAGTGCAAGCTCCTCAAATGGAACCCATGCGCTGCAGCAGAGGTCATCATCGTCAGATGAGGAGGAGGAGTCGGAAGCGGGACGAGGATTCTTTGCCAGTATTCAGCACAGATTCAAGAGATCCTTTTTTAGTCATGACTCATGTAAGCCTAAGAAATCCTTATATGAATGAATGATTTGTTCTGTGTATTTATGTTTCATGCATGTAGAGAAATATTTTGTTGATTTGTTTTTCACTTTTGATGACTATTCGCACAATGATGTTTTGTGCATTTCTATACTCGTATTGTTATGTACCATGATGATAATTTTGGATATACTCCCAAACGCGATTTCAAAACAAAATCAGGAGGACGCCAGAGTCAGAGAGAGGAGAGAGAGAGATGTGACGTGACAATTGATTTATTAACGAAATTTTTCTTGGACTTTGAAACGAACTCGAGTGCGATGTGAGAGACTTTGGACCTACTTGTGTATTGAGACCGCAGAGAATCCTTTCGTGGGATTTCTTCGTATTCGCTGTATCTTGTATTATTTATTTATCATTTTAGTTTAATATATTAATCCTATTTATTTGAGGTACATCAGAAAATCTGGACTTTTGGATTTACGAGCGTCATGTACTTTACATATTTTTCCACTTGGGCTTGAAATATGAGTCACGGAAGGAGATTGCAGAATTCAAATTAGAATTTCTAAAATGTCTATTTCAATAATTATTTGAAGCAAAAACATTATCATTTGCGATATTACTTCAAGAGTTACGCATCGGCGTAGGATTTAAAATTTGCAAATAACTTTCATTATAAATGTTTGCATTTGCAACAACGATAAGGCTTTGCAAAACCTTGTTTGAAAATTGAAAGGGTACGAAGCGCGTCATTATCTTCATGAGCGTGGTCTTGGTCGCAGAAGAAGCAATTTTTTTTTGCATTTTTTGAAGCTCACGCACAAGAAACCCAACACGCATAAGATGTTTTTTTTTGTGGAGCTGATGTGATCCTATTTTTACAGTCACTAAATTTTAATAGCTTAAAAGGAAAAGGTTTCGTCTGAGGTTTAAGGGCTAAAAACTTCATTTCCGTTTAGTGCAGACTTGCATTACAACAGCAGCAGCTAATTTGAAGGAACTCTGCAAGAAAATGATACGTTGCAAATGATCTCTACTGAAACTGAGATGCTTCACGTTCAACCTGAATTTGATGCGAAGAAAAACGTAAATGAGTGTAGGGTGGTGAAATGACGTATCATTTTAAGCCACAGATTTCACGGGATAAAGACCACAGAGGGAGACTTTAACTGTGACAACTTTATAATTCAAGCATATATTTATAAACACACAGAACGATGTGATTTGATGATGCTAGAAATCACTGACTAGTTATTTTTTCACAGATGAATGAAATGTACACAAAGGAAATTATATTTACGATTTTGTAATTACGTGCTTCAAAGTTTTGTCTAATTGTGTTTTGAAAAAAAAATCACGAAAAATATGTAGCACCTTTTTTCCCCTGTAGACAAAAAAGTTTAGGCTTGGATTGTGCCAAAGAAAAGATATGAATCTGAACACACATTCAACTGCATTTTAATTGTTTAAAAAAAGTTCAAGGAACTTTTTCAAAACGAAATTGCTTTGCATGACTTGGAATATATTGTTCAAATTTTTAAATATCTGTACGGAGGAAACACTATGCTGATTGTTACAGAAAAGTCGTAAAAAATTTCAAGGATAAGATTTTTATTTGAATTGGTGTTAACAAGAGATAAACAGCAATTTGGCTCGATTAGATCAAAATACAAACATTTTTTTAAATAGTATATTTTGAAACTTGTAAATACTTTTTTTTCTGCTGATTGCTTTCAATGAGCACGTGAATGCTGTATGCTCTTTTGAAGTTGCTCTTGGCGTCGTGCTCATAACGCCGCGCTGTTAATAATAGTAATAATAAGTTTGAATTTATGGTTGAGGTGGGTCTTTGTACAAAGTATTTGCAATCTGCTTTTTAATGTAAATCGCAATTTATTGTTTAAAAGACTTATTTTCGACTTGAATAAGCTGACTCTTTTGAAATTACCTAGTTCTTTCAGTCCATGATAACTACTGCACAACTTTTTCCTACTATTTGGAACACTTTTCTGTAAATTTTCTTTATTGCAACTGTTTAACTATTTTCTGTCTTTGAGACGCTGGAAATGAATGGATGACAGAGACCTTAATAAAAAGCCATGCTTCAAGTGTGAATGATTTTGTTTTATGCTGGAAAAAATACTGTTGGTGTACATTTTTCCATGTTTTCATTTTCCTGGAAATGGGAGTTTTTTATATTCTTTTTTCTCAATGCTCAAGTCAATTGAAAAAGATCCAAAATGCTTGTACATAAAAATATTACTCGAGATTCTCGGAATTTTCTCCTTCTCTGGAGGAACAAATAGGACGAGAAAAGTGCAAAACTGAGGGAATTTTTTTGATGCCTGAAAATGGAAAAAAAGTCTTGATGTAATTTTTTCTTCTGTTTTTGCTCCAGCAACTGCATCACCAATACAAAAGCAGCTTGAACAGCAGGGCACATCGAGACAAAGATTTATTTGGGGAGACTCCGGCCAGTGCTATTCAGGCTCTTGTGAATTCTTCCTGTTTTGTTGGTTGGGTGGAGGTCTCATCGAAAAAGGATGTGGAGGATTTCTCTTCGCCTGTTGCCAACGACAGGCGACTCCGTCGGTGAAAAGTGGAATTGGGAACTCACCCACAGAGCCTCCAGCCGTTCCCGAGTACTACGGACCTGTGACAAATGACCCACGTAATATATAATGGATATAGATTAAAAATGAACAATGGAGAATGAGAAAAACAGAGATGATGATTCCACGCCTACTTTAATTAGCCTGGATTTGAAAAAAATCATGATCTTAAATATATGTGTATTAAACATTGCATTGAATTAAAAAAACGACGCGTTGGCGGATTTCTTTCTTTGAATCTGGTATTAATTACAGGTTGTGGCCTAGCTGCAGACAATTTGTGGGCGCAAGAGAGAATTGTTGGAGGTCGAGAAGCTGGTTTCGGAACTTTCCCGTGGCAGGTGCGATTTTGTTTTTTTGAGTATGTTTATCATGTGCAGCAAGCTACATGTCCTAAACTGTCCCATTGTTCCTGCCTAATTGGGCAATGTAGAAATAATATTGTTGCGGTTTCTCGTGATGATGTGGCTTACGCAGTTTTTTCACGCATTTCTAGCGAGATAATATGCCTAAAACAATTACCTACATGAGCGAGAAAGAGAGACAAAAACTAGAGTGAAGAATTACCAGTGTTTAAGAAAAACTTTCTCAATGGGATATTTTTGCAAACTTTTTTTAGGTCTATATCAGGATTGGATCCAGTCGTTGTGGAGGATCTCTGATTAATGACAGACATGTTGTGACTGCAGGTATGATCAAATTAATATTTAGGCAATTAGCGTAATAATGTAAAATGTGAGCTTTTGTAAAATTATTGTTTTATTTTACGTTTCAGGGCATTGTGTCGCAAAGTAAGTTCCTTTTCAAGCTTTTTTGAATTACATACATACTTGCCAAAGCCCTAATAAACCACACGGTGTCTTCCCATCTTTTCATTATTTAAAATAAAACGAGGGATTATGATTTGTAAAAAGGACCTATTATTACTTGTTAATTGGATCAAGTCCATGACCGTACTTTCATTAGCTATCAAAATGATATCGAGCATCAACTTCATACATAAATTAAATGTCTGTCATTTAATTTAGCTTGTTTTAATTTTCTTATTCTAAAAGAAGTTTGGTGTCCACAGACAGACAGTTAAAGTACTTTGACAGGGACTTTGAACCAAAAGATTAGTGTTCGGGAAAACGTACTGAAATCATAGCAAATCAAATTAAAGATTACCACAAATTCATGCGTATGCATATGTTATAGTACGAAACAATTTGAATTATGTATCTGTCCTAAACGTAATATGTATGCTCTGTAAAATGCCAGAGGAGAATCATTATGTATGTAGTTAGCGATAAGTGAAAGGATCTCATTCCAACTTTCCAATTCTGTCAAGGAACAATTTGTTCAACATGTTTTGTAGACTAATAGCGTGAGATAGTTTCCCAGATGGTATTGATCTCTCTATTGATGACAATGAAAATCTTTAGCATATAGAGACCACTACCATCACTATCCGTCTATCGTTTAGGTATATGCAAAGTAAAACTAGATGGGAATTTCACTTACAGATTTGTATGACAAATTGATAAAAGTGGAGGAATTAAAATATGACATAATTTCTAGCATAATCATTGCATGTAGATAGTATAATTGTGTAACAAGTAGACAAGTAAATATGAGTTCTTATGAAGGTCGATATGTATTTAATCAAGTAATTTACTTCATTTTTTGTAGAGCATCGCCATATCAAATAGCTGTGACATTGGGAGACTACGTTCTCAACTCAAATACAGAGCCATATCCCCCAATCACCGTGGGTGTTTCTCAAATCAAAGTTCATCCTCATTTCAAATTCACACCTCAGGTATAGTACCTCACTTTGTTACTTCGCATGGAGGGAAAATGTCATTTTATTGTGTGGTCAGTTTAGTCACATCAGAAGACCGCGATTGTATCAAACTCAAAAACGACGTGTATGAGTTGCCTCTAATTGAGATTTTGTTCTGATTAAAAGTAAATGAAAGTGAATTGGAACACATTTCTTCCGTAAGATTAGAGCAGATTTTCCTTTTGTCTCATGGACGCGTCATATGACGAAGCAAATAAAATGACATTCATTATGTACTTCACATTTTAAATGTTATTCTGATTTTGATTACGACCTTATATTCATGTTCCTATTGTACAGGCTGATCGTTACGACGTGGCCGTTTTAAGACTAGATAGAAAAATTAGCTACTTACCTCATATTCGACCCATATGTCTACCAGACAAAGGGGCAGATTTCACGGGACAGTATGCGTAGGGCGAGTGGATGGGGAGCTGTAAGGAATTTATTTTCAAAATGACTATGATTAAATAAAAAGAATTATTTGGGGTAGTGTGATGCAACTTTTTTCTCTTTGATTTGCAGGTTGAAGCAGGTAATATTCCAGGGATTTAAAAACCTCATATAATTCCTAAACCAAATAACTTCTCGCATAACATTTTGAATTTATGTACCTTGAATTTTAAATGTGAATTGAATTATAAAATAAATATTCATAGGCTCACGATTACGACCAAAGACACTGCAAGCAGTGGATGTTCCTGTGATTGAAAGTAGAGACTGTGAAGTATGGCATCGGGGGAAAGGAATCAATGTAAGATGAGATTAAATATGGAGCAATTTATAAAATGCAAAAATTCTTTCTTATTTGGATTTTTAATTATATGCTCATTTTCCAATTACCTGCGCAGGTTGTCATTTACGATGAGATGCTGTGTGCGGGCTACCAATTTGGAGGGAAGGATTCCTGTCAGGTAACCAATGCTCAATTACAAGTTTAGTGGAATAATTCTTGATTTTTGTTTGAAATGAGATTTCATTTTTCTTCTATGGGCAGGTTATTCTTGTGCGCAGAGGTAATTAAATAGGCTGCAGAATATTCATTTGTCGGTGCGATTTTAAGAAAAACAAATTAAACAAAATTATATTCTTTACAGGCAACAACCTGGCATCTACCATAGGTAAAAATTATCATTTATTTGGTCATATAATGTACTTAAAGTGAATTTGTTTATAAAAATATTTTTGTTGTGTCCGCAGGGTTGCATACACCTCAGACTGGGTATCTTACGCTGCCAACAGCCAACGGAAAAAATAACCTCGGAGTTATTCTAGAACTTAACCAATTTGAATATTAGCTGTAACTTTTGTAGCAATTATTAAGTAGATTTTTAAAATTGACCAAAACTGTTATTACTTTGTATTACTGAAGCGAGGAACAATCTTCTCCGTATTCCGTAATTTATGCAACGCTCAAAAGCACCATGAAATATATAGTTTTTAATTTAAAACAAATGTAATTTATGTCGACCCCTCTTCCCAACAACGCCCGCGAACTACCGGATTAATAACCGAATTGTACAAAAGTGAAAGGTGAAAGTCGACCGCACATACACACCCCAAAAATGACGGGTTTCGGGACAACTTCCGAAGATTTGCCTCAACCGGAAGCTGATTTTATTTTGCTACTATGGACGAGACTTATCGGGATTTTACTGTAGACCGTAGTCAATAGTCAATGCATTTCCCCCGTTTGACGACGATGATGACGACGCAAGAGGAAAGACTTTGGATGTCCTTGTAAAAACTAACCGATTGATAGAAGCAAACAATGGAAGAAGAGTGGAACAATCAATGTTAGAACTAGTGACGGTATACTTCATTGTTCATGTAAAAAATGTAAGAGAAAGTGACAATGCTCTTCTTCATTATCTACAATACGTATACAGAGACGAAAAAAACGCAATTTCGGACGCAAAAACGGAAACAATCATTGTAAACGCAAAATAGTGCCAACATAGTCATTTTAGCCCTCTTATTTTGCAATATTATAACAATTAATGAACTTTCCAATTTTACTGAAAACACTGGAATGGAATGGCGTAAGATTTACGAAACAATATACAATAAATGTCCCCTTGAAAAGACGGAAACATTGTTAGTTATTTGGTAATCGATGCCAAAACAAAAATTAAGAAATGCTTTGTTAGGGGTCATTTGAGTCCATTAAAGACAAAGTCGTGAAAAATGGTCGTTTGTATTTACAATACCATTTTGTTTTTACGGATACTCTCCAAGTGCCTAGTATTTATAAGTATGTACACGAATAAAAAAATATTGTACGTGCTAAAAATGCACAAAAGATAACGTTTGAGAGTATGTACACGAAAAAAATATTGTACGTGCTAAAAATGCACAAAAGTATGAAAAGAAAAGTTTGAGTGGATGTTTAAATAAGTAAGTAGGTTTTATAATTGCTGAATGTGTGACGCAGACGAGAGTGATTTTTTGGCATTCGACCCGGAACATTCCAAATACTTAGGTTTGTGTTTGTGTACCTATATTTAGAAGTAAGTTAGAGATGCATGAATGTGATAGTGCCATTTTGTTCCTTCATGACGACAGGAGACTTTCTTGGGATACTACGGTGCATGAGGCAAATTTTAGATTGTAATTACAGGGACGTAATTCTATGCTCGACGATTTTTTTATTTCATTCCAAAACTTTACAAGTATTGCAAATCTCTCGGCAGATCAGAATACAGTGAAAATAAAGTTACATTTTACTTATGATTACTCCACAGTTACTTCAGATACTAGAGAATAATTGGAAAGCAAGAAGTTCAAATTGGGTGAGAAGTATAGTTTGAAATGATCTTTGCTGGAAACATTGTAACACAAATTGTTTGTAATGTAATAATGTCTTATTTTTTACCTTTTCTATTTTGTGATCTGTATTGTATTGCACACTTTCTGTTATCTTTTTAAAGCTATGTTACATAAGATAGGTGTCAGATGTACCGGACTTGTTATATGAGAATTGTCAATGCTTTTAAATACTATATGGCTACCATTCAAGAATCTAATTATCATGTTGGCCGTATTTCTGCATCCAATGTAGTAGAAATTTGACCTAAGATATCGTTAAGGGAAGAATTTCTTATTACTATGAGGAGTTATTCTAAAAGAGATTACATTTAATACGAGGGAACGAATATATTTTGACTACAATCTTTATGAGGAGTATTCTTATAGACAGTTTCTCTGCTTAGGTATGATCTTAATTTTTTAAAGAAAAGAGCTAAGTCCAACACGTCCACATGTAGCTATTTTGTCGAATGGAAGTCGTAGTATCTAAAAACATTGAAATGTCATGTAGAAAACTTTGTATTTTTCTATGTATATTTTGTATTTTAGTA